>LNAC01000019.1:4483983-4558389 GCA_002007465.1 Ailurus styani
GGTGAGGGGGTTGGGGGGCTGGGGTGGTTTAGAGGTTGCTGTGGCAATGACCTGTATTACATAATGCCTCCCATCTGTCCGCAGATGTGTGAGTTTGCTCACATGTTTTATTAGATTTTTATTACACTTTCATACAGCTCCAGCCCATCTGCATTTGCCAGCCTGGGTGCAATTTCTAAAATACCTAATCCATTAGTTATTCAATATATGCAGATATATATTGAGATATGCTCTCTGACCAAGTCCCCTGTGCCATTTGGGTAACACTAACACTCATTTTATGGATATAATACATAGAATTGGTAGGGTAGGCATTGCAGACCTCTTGATGACTCCGATGATGGTGACGGTGATGATAGTGATGACAACGGTGACGTCTGTCTGGATCAGCTCGGTGCCAGAGGATCTAAATGAGAGTTAGTGTTCTGTGGTTAGTATATTTAATCTCGCTCCAATTCACTCAGGATTGGATCTACAGAGAGAGAGGAGACAGAGGACACAACAACAACGGCAATAAAAAGAAAACAAAACAAAAAGTTCACGATAAATTTTAGTGTGTTTGGATTTCTACAACAAAAATACTATCGACTGGGTGGCAGAATGGAAGGGTTCTGGTGAGAACCCTTTTTTGGGTTGCAGATTGCTGACTTCTCATTATATGTGTGCATGGTGGAGAGCAGAGGCTGGAAGCTTTCGTGACTCCTAAAAGAGCGCTAATCCCATTCACCAGTGCTCAACCCTCATGACCTCATCTAACCCTCATCATCCCCCAAAGGCCCCACCTCCTAATACCACCACTCTGGACAATAGGGTTTCAACGTATGAATTTGGGGGGACACAAACATTCAGTTTCTAGCAAACTCTATGTAAATATTTTTTTAGTCAGAGAAGTGTTTTAAGCATATTTGTTCTTTGCAACCCCATCAGAAGTTTGGCCTTTGAGAGGACTGGAACAAGAGTTCTCCCATTCTGACACCAATGATAACAGGACCTTCATCAGTCTGAAATGTCACGACAATTTATAGTTTGGCAAGCCCAGTATTAGAGTGAGACCATTTTTACTCTACATGAGAAGAGCAGTGTGTCTATCTTGCTCACACCCCAGCTCCCAGCACGCTGCTGAGTATGTGGTAGGCCCTTAATAAATATGTCCTGAATAGATGACGGAACAGATATAGATTTTTATTGGGTGTGTCTTTTCCAGCTGGCTCATAGTTACTGAATGCTTGCTGACTGAATAGATTTCTAGCCTACTGTCAACTTTAAATTTTGTGGTAGAATTTTAGTTAGTCATAACCATCATTTGTCATGAAAACGCAATCTTGGAACTCCTCTGAGAGCCTGAGAAAACTTTCTGTTGCATATTACAGATTCCATGCTGGATAATAGTGGCTTTCTTAGGCTGAATTATGCATATGGTTAGTTGGAAAGTTCTGCATACTAAAGCTGGGTGATTTTCATCTTTTGATTTAGGGATAGGATTTGTAGGGGAGTAATTTTTATTTATTTATTTATTTATTTATTTATTTATTTATTTATTTATTTATTTATTTATTAACTTAAACTGAGAGAGGATTTGGGTATCCATTTCTGGCAGCTCTCTATCAGTAGATGGAGTGAGTGTCTCTCACAGTCCCAGAAGCAACTGTTTCATTCAGATGCCATTTGTGAATATAATACATTTTCAGGTTGTTTGTTCCAGTTAAAAATGTGTTTCACATATATTAGAAGGTCAAGATATCATGTCCTCTCTTTTGTATTTTAGCATGTGCAAAATTCATCTGGGTGTTATGTCATTTTTTTAAAAAGGAAAACAACAACATTGAAGACCTCATGAAATAGCATTCATCCTGCATGTAGGTCCCTAGTTCCGATTCCATGCTTCTGTGCCAAATCCAGTCAGGAGGGGAGAAATGGTTTGCAGGTGTCATGGAATTCCAGTGTTTCACTTGCATTGGGTAACCCTAGGAAGGAGAATTTCCGTACATGTAGCCAACGTTGATTTGTCCAAAGAAAGCATCCTTGAATCTCAGGCTGAAAAATAAGGTATTTGGTTGTATGAGAGGATGAGGCCAGCAGTTGGTAACCCAGCAGGATATTCTTCCCTGAAAAATTGTGGTTATTTTCACAGGCAAAGGAAGAGACAAATGAATATCATTTTCAAACCTCTATCATTCTAAACACACCAACCAGAAATGCATCTACCTACATCATTTTAAAAGAAACCCTGTGGGGCCTTGACAGCATGTGAGCTCTTTCCCTTGACCTTCTTTCACTGAATGTTTCTCACACTTATTTGCTCTCTATTTTCATGTTTATAAAATGTGTTCCCAAGCCCTTTAGGATAAAATCAACAATAGTGCCCAGGGCTCCAGCTAAAGATTCCCAGTGGGAGGGTCTGAGCCTTTTGTTCCAGAGGATCTAATAGAGTGTGAAGCTGACACAGAAATGGGAGGACCATTCAGCGAAAATTAAAGTCTTTGTCCCTTCATTAGTTGAACTTGAACTTCACGTTTCTGAAGTTCTGCTAGGTTACTTTCTCTAAAATTCTGATTTAATCAGAATTTTAACAGGGAAACTCATTAAAAACTCTCTTTTAAAGAGATTGCAAAAAATCCCATTTGTTTGGTACAGCTAACATTCCTGATTTTTTAAACAAAATTTTTGAGAAATTGATTTGACTCTCAAGTGTACATTATTCTTAATCATTAAAGAAGGTTTTTGTTGTTTATAAATTCTGAGAGCAACTTCATTTTATTTATCAATTTATTGACCTTCTCAGCCATATTGGGAAAGGTTTGGAAGGTCAATAGCTGAGCCTTCAGGTGATTAATGAGCTAATGTGATTCAATAAAATTTATTTTATTACCTTTTGTATGGGAGAACCATGAATGTGGGAGGAAACTTTTGGCAGTAAGTTTTCTGATTGATCTCTTCACTTTCATATCAGATTTGCTGTAGCCTCTTTCTTTCTTTTTTTTAAGTTTTTTTTTTTTTTAGATTTTTAAAATTTATTTATTTGACAGAGAGAGATCACAAGTAGGCAGAGAGGCAGACAGAGAGAGAGGAGGAAGCAAGCTCCCCTCCAAACAGGGAGTCCGATGCGGGGCCCGATCCCAGGACCCCGAGATCATGACCTGAGCCTAAGGCAGAGGCTTTAACCCACTGAGCCACCCAGGTGCCCCTGTAGCCTCTTTCTAATATGAGCTCATTTCTTGCTTTCTTTGGTTAGCAGAAAAAAGGTGAGAATTACTAAAATGCAGTGATTGAGAGTGTGTCAATAGGTGGCTTTGGCATTTCTGTGACCTGATCATACAATTTCCTGATCATATTTCCAAAATGCAACAAACACATAGTACCAAAGCCAGTGAAACTGTGAGATTCTGATACAACAGAGTCTAACTATGAGGTAGTATTTTGTTTTATTTTTAATTTTTTTTCTTCTCTTTGAGAATGGAAATTTCTCTTCTTTCTCCCTTTCTCACTGCTCCAATCATAATCACATGATCCCTATTCTTTTTCTAAGTGAAGAATGGTATTTTTTGAGCTTTTATTATATTTTTTTTATATAACACGGAATTCCCTATATTATTTGTCTCTGGATGTGCAATTTATTATTACTCTAGCAAGAGGTAATAAAGATTCCATAAGACCCTCTGACTTTGAGTGAATTAGACATGTCATAAGCTGTTACTATTTTCTTACTCTGATCAGAGCAGGCATTTAAGGTAATGACAGTGAATAGGGGGAATGAACTATGAACATGCCATTGGGTAAACTGACATCAAATTCAGATTTTAAAAAGTGCATTTCTATCCAAAAACTTACTTATCCTAAACCAAAAGGAAAATAAAAAACCAACAAACAAAAAACCCCCAAACCAACAAGCAAAAACCTTCAGAAAATGCTTGGGGGGAATACCTATTATCTGCCCACGGCAGAGTGCTGTGGGAATAAAGAGGAGAATAAAGCATAAGGTCTGATCTCAAAGAACTTACTTTTAATGGGGAAGAGATAGTGGGTTATAAGCAGCTGCAGCTGGAAGCAAATTCTTCCACTTTGTAGGCCTCTGATTCTACCCAGAGGATCACACATTCAGATGCCTACAGGGAGCATGCAGGTAAATGAGATTAGTGAAACCAGTGAAAGTTGTAGTTAATGGAAAGGCTTATGGTCATTGTAAAGGTAGCCATTGCTTCTCCTGTCCCTCTAATTATTGCCAAGTGGGAGCATGAGACCAGTGTTGCAATGTCTTCTAATATTTCAAAAGAAGCAGGAAATTGATTTTTTTTGGATGAAATTTCCAAATTTTTAAGTGTCATCAGATAACACTGTTTTTAAAAACATTGTGTAGGGTAAACAAAACTCATTTGTTGGCTCAGTCCAAAACTGCTTTTCTCCCTGTCTTCTGGTTGACCTCATCCACTCCTTCAAATCAGATAGGTCTTGATAGCCATTGGTCCTAACTGATCCCACTTGGGTAGCTTTTGGAGGTATCTTTGGTCTCTCCACTGTTATCCTTCCTGCTCTGAGGAAGTGTTGGTTCAAGTAGCATTGATCATGATGAGGCTGGTCTGCATGAAGTGTGGATAGGATGTCGAAGGCATGGAAGGGAGACTCACCTGCAGTGACAAAACACTAACCTTGACCCCAGCTTGGGCTCACAGGACTTGGCTGGGAAAGACACCACTCTTGTCCCAGGTACTGAGGAAGGGCCTGTGATTCTTTAAGCACCCTCTGACCAAGGTTTACATTCCTAAGATGGACCTCAATATTTTCATGGTTGGAACCATTGAGATCACACTCAATTTTCTCCAACATGCTGAACTTCCCTGATACCGACTCCTCAAATTCTGTAACTCAGAAGTTATGGTTAATAAATCCCAAATCTTCATCCTTCACCTTTTTCATGAGCTGTAAGCCTGCTACATACATCAGTCTCTTCAGTGACTGTTATCACCATTCCCATTCATGCAATCAAGAAGTGTCATCCCAGATTGTTTTCTCATCTGCATACCTAATCAATCAGTAGGTTCCAGTGGGATCTTACCTTCTAACCTCTCTCGTTTACATCCCATGCCACTGCCCGAATTCAGATCCATCATTTCCTTGCCTGTATGATTGCCAGCTTGCACTGGTTTTTTTTCTCCAGGGAAGACATTCTCTTCTCTGCCACCAGAGACTTCTTCAAGATGCAGTCTTACTATGTTTTCTCCTTGCTCAAAACTTGTAGCGGTAGATCCCTACAGTTATAACATTCAAATTTCCTAGCTTGGAATACAAGCCCTTCCCATCTTGACTTCAGTGTTCTCCAGTTGTATCTTCCATACCTTACCTGTAACTATGTATCCCCCTCCAGCTGCACCTATTTGCTTTTCTTTAAATAAATCAAGCATTTTTAACATTTCTATGTTGTCGGACCTGCCATTCCACAGCCTGAAAGGCTCTTTCTATCTGTGGGGCTCCTTCTTGCACTTGGGAAGAATAATTTCTTTGAGAAAGCCTCTGAAATTTCTCAGGAGACTTAAAAATTTCCTTCTCTGTTGCCATACTGCTCGGCACATGCTTCCACTATTGGATCTGATGCATTATATTATAATTTTTTATAAATGAGTCAATATCTTCCATGACTGCACTGTATTAACCTTCTGGGAGGGGACCGACTTCTTGGAGAAATTGATGAAAACTATGAGCTCCACTTTCCCCACAAAAGAAAAACGCCTGAGACTCCATGCCAGATATCACATATCATTTCAGAGAAGTTAAGATCTCTTTAAATTCTTCAGTGGGTCCCAAATGAAAAAATTGTGTCCAAGAAGAGAAGCCCTTGATGGACAGAAATGACCAGTTTCCATCTCTTTATTATAGCTTGTAGGTAGTTGTACTGATACCTATTACACCATAATACTGCTCAGCAAACCATCCTGAAACTTAGTTGCTTAAAGCAATAGCTATTCATTAGCGTATAATTCTGTGAGTTGCCACCTTCATCTGAGTTCAGTTGGGTGGCTCTTCTGCTCTTAGCTCAATCTCCATGAGCATGTGTTGTCAGCCATGTGTAGGTCAGGTAGCTCTGCTTCTGAGTGTTTGTGAGCCATCATCTGGAGCATCTCAGCTGTCTTCCGTGTGGACTGTCATCTAGCCTGGCCTTGTTCTACGGGGTAGAGTCCCTAGTGACATAATACAAATAGGCAAGACACACTGTCACCTCTGCTACATTTCATTGGCCGAAGAAAGTTCCAAAGGTGGTCCACATGCAAAAGGTGGGAAAATAGACTCTACTCCCTGATGAGGTAGGTGAACGGCAAAGCCACAATGCACAGAGCTTCTAGGCATAGGAAACAGGACCATTTTTGCAAGTCATCTACCATAGTAATATGTAATATAGTAGTAGCCTCAAAAAATTGTTGAATGAAAGTTGGTGGAAATGGACCCCAAAGTACAGAGAAAACTCAGATGAGATAGAAGAAGTGAGGTAAGGCATTCTAAATAATAGGAATGATGTAACCTTTTTTTTTTTCTTTTAAGATTTTATTTATTTCAGAGAAGGAGAGAGAGAGAGAGAGAGACGGTGTGAGTGCAAGCATGAGCAGGGGCAAGGGCAGAGGGAGAAGCAAACTTCCTGCTGAGCAGGGAGCTGAATGTGGGACTCCATCCCAGGACCCTGCCTGAGAGGAAGGCAGACACTCAACCCACTGAGCCTCCCACTGTTTTGTGATATAAGCAAAAATTTTTTCCCTCTGTTGTGTGTTTATGTGAAGGGAGAAGTCAGATCAAAAGAAAGTAATATAGTGTTTATTTATGTAACTATTTCCTACATATTTCCCAACACATTCCAAAACAGATTTGAGAACCTTATTTATGAAAGCAGAAGTATATTAAATATTATATAGGAAAATCTACATATACAGTATTATTTCACCATTAAAGTGTTACTCTTGACTGCAGATATATACTTTGAATTCTTTCATGGACAACATTTAATACAAAGAAGAGAAAAGCTACATAGTATTCCTATGAGTAAATGAATTCATCTCCCTACTCTAAAGAAGAATAATACCTAGGTCATTCTGATGGACGAGAATTTATTTTGCGTCTCCTTGCCTTTACTATAAAAAAAAGTCTTTCTCATATCCAATCTTGGTCTTCCGTATCAGTTTTAGACCATTTGCTTTTTAAACAAAGAGTAAGACATTTCTTCCTAACTGGTTTCCTGGAATTTATAGAATTCTCTAACTCTTATATCCGTATCAGTGCTCACTTCGGCAACACATATACTAAATTTTATATCTATATCACTAAAAACAATTTTATGTATGAACAAAGTTAATTTATCCATGAATTATGTGTATATACTATTTACTGGTATGCGCATTATAAAACATATAGAATAGAAATTAACATAAGCTCAAATTAGATGAAAATTATTTTAAAAATTATTTTACTTGGTTTTACTTATGGTACTGAAACCCCCTTTTTGCTGTCTGAGTGAAAGTTATGTGATTTAATATGCTTCACTATTTTTTCTAACTCATAGTTTAAAACTTTGTCATGTAGTGAATCCAAAATCTGGCTCAGTTTTGAATTTGTGACTATCTTAAAAAGATGCTTCATAAATATTTGTAAATCCAAATGAAAAGAATTCATCATTGCTTGGGCTTACTAGATCATGATACTTATTATCCTCCTATTTTTCAATTATGCAAAGACTTACTGAAATGTGCATTAAAAATTTCACCTTTCTTAATGTCAATCAGTTGTTCTTACAGACTAATTGGAAGTTACTATATTGTTGTTGTTTTACTAATTGGATTCTAAATCCTTAAAACTCTTTGATAAATTATTAAATAGCTTAAATATTAGATTTTTAAGTATTATTGTTCTGTTATAAAAATTTACATAGGGCTGCATTTGTATACTTATATGCAACAACGCATACAATGAACAACACATACTTTAAAGTATGTTTCAAAATGTTCTCATCATAGTTTGAGTTCCTGTAAAGAACAGTTTTTGTTTGTTTGTTTGTTTGTTTTTTTAGCTGTTGTAAAATATCATCCTTACTTTGGAAGCAGATTATGTGTATGTGTGTTCTTTGCCCTTTAAAAAAAAACAGCAAAATTCTGAGTGGTAGAAAATATTTTCATGGGTCCTCCATATCTCACACGATATTGTAAAGACCCCTCTATATTTAAAACAATTTTAATTGTAATAAAATACATGATATGAAATTTACCGGGCGCCTGGGTGGCTCAGTGGGTTAAAGCCTCTGCTTTCAGCTCAGGTCATGATCTCAGGGTCCTGGGATTGAGGCCCGCATTGGGGCTCTCTGCTCAGCAGGGAGCCTGCTTCCTCCTCTCTCTCTGTCTGCCTCTCTGCCTACTTGTGATCTGATCTCTCTCTGTGTGTCAAATAAATAAATAAAATCTTTAAAAAAAAAGAAATTTACCATTTTTCCCATTTTTAAGTGTACAGTTCACTAGTGTTAAGTACATTTACATTGTTGTATAACCAATCTCCAGAATTCTTTTCATCTTGTAGAACTGAAACTCCATAGTGATTAAATAACAGCCCCCATACCCCCTTCCCGGAGCCCCTGGCAACCCTGTTCTATCTCTGTCTCTATAAGTTTGACTACTCTAGGTATTCACGTCAATGAAATCATACAGTATTATCTTTTTATGACTGGCTTATTTCTCTTAGCATAATGTCCTCGAGGTTCATCTGTGTTGTAGCATGTATCAGAATTTTCTTCCTTTTAAGGCTGAATAATATTCCAAGGTATGCATATACTACATTTCATTTATTCATTCATCTGCCATTGGACACTTAGGTTGCTTCCACCTTTTTGTTTTTGTGAATGATGCTGCTACGAATGTGGGTGTACAGATAACTCTTTTAAGACACTGCTTTTGGGGCACCTGGGTGGCTCACTCAGTTGAGTGACCTGACTCTTGGTTTCACCTCAGGTCATGATCTCGGGGTCCTGGGATCCAGCCCTGTGCTGGGCTCCACACTCAGTGGGGAGTCATCTTGGGATTCTCTTTCTCCCTCTGCCCCTGCCTCCCCCAATAAATAAATCTTAAAAAAAAAAAAAAAAAAGACAGTATCAAGTCCTGCATCTGGCTCCCTGCTCAGCGGGGAGTCTGCTTCTCCCCTGCCCCTCCCCCATCTCATGTTCTTGCTCTGTCTCATTCTCTCTCTCAAATAAATAAATAAAATCTTAAAAAAAAAAACCCAAAAAATGATATAGGAAGAGTGAGGTTCGTTATTATAAAAAATGGATGTAAATGTGCATTTTAAATAAGCTTATTTTTTTTGAAAAATTTTAATTTACTTCTTTCCAGAACTAATATAATAATTTTTAAAGTGTATGTGCTGCCGAAGCAAGCACAGTCGTTTTTTAAAAACCTCACACTGTGGCTGACAAAGAGGTAAAAATACCTCTTTCGGAGGCTTTAGCTCCGAAACTTTCTTGTTATTGTCTTTGGCTTGAATTATTAGTATTATCTCCAATTTGTGACTTCTTGGAAGGAATATTTTTAAGCCACCTGTTCATCTTGTGAGATTAAATTTCATTATGACAGTTAAGTCTGCGTAAGAGGAGGATGTAGACTGTGACATATTGTGATATCTGAATGGCTGAGGGTCCCTGTCGTAAAGACTGCTGGCTGGTCCCCATGATCCATTTTCCTCTTCTTGGGTCCGGAGCCAGGTTCCATTTCGTTGCTTCCTTTGTGGTTAGGTGTGGTTATGAGACTAAGTTGTAGCTAATGGTGAGCTAAAATAATATGCAGTTCTTCTGGCTGAGCCTATAAGAACCTCCTAAGATTGATTCTCCTTGTCCCATCCTTCTTCTGCTGGAAGAAATGCAGATGGCCATGCTGCCCATGAACAGAGGTTGGCGGAAGTGCCTGTATCCCTTGGGCTACCAGGCTGATTTGACCACCCAAACTGTTACCTGAGCAAGAAATCAACTTCTACTGTGGTGAGCCAGTACATGTTTGGTCTAGTTATTGCTGCAGCCCATCCTACCTAACTGATACAACACCTGTCACCCCCTTAGCACTGTTGACCCCAGCTTTCTTCCGAAATGACTCACGGTCCACAGGTGGTATGTGATCCTCTACATCTGTACTGAGTGAGGATACCTGCTGTCAATCTTATTTTAACTATTAATGAGGCTCGCTTTCCTTCTTATTGTTTAGATGAAGAGTCAATAGAAATAGAAGTTCTAATATTACTTCCTGCATTCCGAGATATGACTTCACTTAGCAAACTATTGTTTTAAGAAACTTGAGTCTGTGGGTTTCGCATTTCTTCACTGGCTCAACTTTGTAACTGCTGTACAATGACAATGTGAGGAAGGGTTTGGTGTTGTCAAGAATGCATTACTCGGTAAGAAGAGGCAAAGAGATCTGATTCACAGTCTGATGTCCTGACTCTAGAAACAAACGTGGCCTGAAAAGTGACTGCTTTATTTTCCATTGTTCATGTGCCTTTCTCTGGGATTTCCTGACTGCCCCTCTTTGTTCCATAATGTCATCAGTTGTTAGTTTGCCATGTGTGAAGAGTTTTGGTGTTGCTACCATTTTATTTCTTTTTTCTTTTCTTCTCTTTCTTTAGCAAGTGGTGGGAAATAGAGCTACCCTTGAGTTTCAGTCCCATTTGGTGTGAGACTGGGCAACCTGATCCCGCCCAGATCTGTCTCTCTCCCCGAGATTAGCTTTTGCTTATGAAAGAATGTTGCTTTAGTTAGCCCTATCCCTGCCCTCCCACCCATGGAATAAATCACACATCCAGAAGAGAGCTGCATTCCAGTTGACCCACTGCCATGAAATAGCTTCATCCGATTTTCCTGGCCCCTTCCCCACCTGCCCATCTTCATCTTACATGAATTGCTATTAAACAAATGTATAACCACCCAAAGCAGACAGCACTTTTAGAATGAAGAGGGCAGGCTGAATCTCTACACCCTGGTTGACAGAATTAAAACTGATGAGAAAGTAAAACATTACTTCAAATGTTTGCTTAAGGATCGGGAAGTTGGGCCCAGCCCCTTTGTATTGCCAAATGTTACATGGAGCATCGTAAAATCAAATTCTCACATCTTGTTGTCCTCCCATTAGATCACATTAAACTCTGGCAGCGAGGCCAGCCCGCCTTGGTGGTTTTCTGATTTGTGGTTTGCACTTGGCTCTCCTCACAGGTTTTAAAAATGATTTTAGTTTGTGAACAGTCAGTGATAGTCAGACTCTAGAGTAAACTTGCCTGGGCCAGCATTTGCAGTAATAACATTTCACATTATCAAGAGTTTCCTGAAGGACTGCAAAGAATGAAAACAAAGAAGAGCTTTTCTGGTAGTGGTTGTTTTTCTTCAGATGATGGTAACCTCCCGCGTGGAGAGGCTGTGAATTTAGGCTTTGAAGGGCTCCGCACGAACATCCACAGTTCCTTGCCTTTAAGGTGAAGCTGGAGAACTGGAACAGATTTGAGTTTTCTTTTCCCGGACTTGTTGAACATGTAACTGATTCTCCCTTTTTCTTTTCCTGGGTGGTTTTTCTGATTATCTCGTTCGATCTTTTTGTGGCTTTTTGTGGCGTGGGATGTGGAGGGTGGTGGGCTGGGAAGAGAGGTTGCCCTGGGCAAAGGAGGGAAGGTGGAGTTTAGGCAAAACCATCTGAATATTCCAAATAAGGACTTTCTCAGTGTTCTTTTTAGTGTTTTTCACCAAAAAATATTCACACTGTTTTTATGATGAAATGAAAAACCATCTTTAGAATAAAGCATACGACTGGTTTTCCAGACAATCTGATGATGAAAGATAGTAATAATGAAAATGATGATTATGGGGGCACCTGGGTGGCTCAGTCGTTAAGCGTATGCCTTCAGCTCAGGTCACGATCCCAGGGTCCTGGGATCGAGCCCCACATCGGGCTCCCTGCTTGGCAGGAAGCCTGCTTCTCCCTATCCTTCTCCCCCTGCTTGTGTTCCCTCTCTCACTGTCCCTCTCTCTTTGTCAAATAAATAAATAAAATCTTAAAAAAAAAAAAAGAAAATGATGATTGTGGTTGTAATGATTCATGACTGAAAAATAAATGAGCCTATGAAATTAAAAATAAATGTTTGGTACACATTACCTTTTGTCATTTTTTGTATTCATTTTTTATTGTTTACATTGTGATAAAATGTACATAACATAAAATTGACCATTATAGCCATTTTTGAATGTACAGTTCAATGGGTTTAGGGACCTTCATACAGTTGTGCGACCGTCACCACCATCTATCTCCAGAACTCTTTTCATCTTGCAAAACCAAAACGTTGTACCCTAAACAATAACTCCCATTCTCCCTTCTCCTCAGCCCCTGGCAACCACCACTGTGCTCTCTGTTTCCATGAATTCGACTACTTTAAGTACCTCATATGGAATCATATACTTGTGTCCTTTTGGGACTGGCTTATTTCACTTAGCGTGTCTTCAAGATTCATCCATGTTGTAGCATGTGTCAGAGTTTCCTTTCTCTTAAAGACTGAACAATATTCCATTCTTTGTCAATACCATATTTTACTTATGTGTTCATCCACTGATAGAGACTTGGGTTTGCAGACTCAATTCTATCAGTGGGGTTTGAATGGCAAAGACTGATGTTTTGGAGAGAACTGAATAGTCATCTGAATTATATTGGTTTGAAATTCTTATAAGCCAAGCCAAATGGGTAAAACTGTATCAATAAATTCACCAACATGTATTTACTGTCATAAGCAACCTCTTCCTCTCTTTAAAAAAGAATTATAATTTTTTATAATCATAAGGATATGTCACTAAAAAAAAACTAGAAAAAACAGAAAAGTAAGAAGATGCTTGTAAAATGGTAGCTTTCTTAGCACTGTCAATATTTATGTGAAAAATGATAGCAAGCGAAATATACGTACTGTCAATATGAGTATAGATAGAGATTTTGTATTTTTACAGAACCAGAAACATGTTCACCAACTTGAAAACTGCTTCTCTTTACTCGCAACTTATTGGAAACGTAAATAAATATAGTTTTACTTGGTAGCTTTTAAATACTTTAAAATAGAGGACACTTCCTTCATAGGAACTCTCAGAATACTAATTTATAAGGAAAGGAACTTTCCTACTTAAAGTGGACAAGAGAAGTCCAGAACTCATCAGCTCAGACCCATAGTTCCTTGGTAGTGGTTTCTGAGGCACCTCTCAGAAACCCCAAGACTCTGTTGTGCATTGAACTGTAACTTGCAAAAGGTGTTGGAATCCTAACCACGGATACCTGTTGAGTGTGACCTTATTTGGAAATAGACTTTACAGATGATCGGGTGAAGATGAGGCCATTAGGATGGACCCTATCTCAATATGGCTGCTTTCCTTGTCACAAAGGAAAATTTGATCACAGTGACAGACATGCACACAAGGAAAACACCATGCAAAGATGAAGGCAGAGATCAGGGTGATGCTTCTACAAGCCAAGGAACACGAAAGATTGCCAGCAAACACAAGAAGCTGGGAGAGAAGCTTGTAAGATATTCTCCCTCACAGCCCTTTGAAGGAACTCACCCTCTGTACACCTTGATCTAAGATTTCCAGTCTACAGAACTATGAGACAATCAGTTTCTGTGGCTCTAAGTCACCCAATTTTTGGTACTTTGCTAGGGCAGCCCTGAAAAAAACTAGTACAGACTCCCAAAAACATAATTTGCAAACCACTAATTTCTATAATTATTTTATAAGCCCGCAGATATTCCTTAATCATTCCCTTATTAATGTACATGCAGAGCAAGAGTATCCCAATATTTTAAAAAATTAAGCTTTGAATATCCTTTTTGAATGAATCTTGGTGAATCTTTGCATATCTGCCCTGTGGTTTTCCTCAAAATAACTTGCCAGAGGAGGATTATTGGGCTAGGTGATAGGAACATTTGAAATTTTGATCCTTACTGCCAATATGCTCACTGGAAAGCTCATAATAATTTATTCTCTCTTTGTAGTGTCCAGGACTATATAAATTTCCCCACATACTTTTTTTTAAAGATTTTATTTATTTATTTGGCAGAGTGAGAGATTACAAGTAGGCAAAGAGGCAGGCAGAGAGGCAGGCAGAGAGAGGAGGAAGCAGGCTCCCCGCTGAGCAGAGAGCCCGATGCAGGGCTCAATCCCAGGACCCTGAGCTCATGACCCACTGAGCCACCCAGGCTCCTCTACATTTCCCCACATCCTTACTGGGTATTGTCATTCTTGCTTTCTAAAAATCTAGAGGTCACACATACACATGAATATTACACAGCCATAAAAAGGTTGAGATCTTGCTATTTGCAACAATGTGGATAGACCTGGGGGGGGGGGTTATGCTAAGTGCAATAAGTCAGACAGAGAAAGACAAATACCACATGATTTCACTCATATGTGGAACCTAAAAACCAAAGCAAGTGAATAAACAAAGAAAAGGCAGAATCAGACCTATAAATACAGAGAACAAACTGATGGTTGCCAAAGGGAAGGCGATTGTGGGGGATGAGCGAAGTGGGTAAAGGGGAGTGGGAGATAATTCAGTTATGGAATGACTAAGTCATGAGAACAAGAGGTACAGCATAGGGGATATAGTCAATGTTATTGTAATAGTGTTGCATGGGGACAGGTGGTCGCTAACTACACTTGTGGTGAACATGGCGTAGTGTATAGAGTTGTTGACTCACTGTGTGTACACCTGAAACTAATGTAACATGTGTCAGCTATACTTAAATTTAAAAACATAATAAATTTAATTTAAATTTTTGTCAAAGCAATACATGCACCTATTTATTTATTTATTCTTTTGCTTATTTATTATGTTATATTAGTCACCATACAGTACATCATTAGTTTTTGATGTAGTGTTCCATGATTCATTGTTTGCATATAACACCCAGATACATGCAACGTATTTAAATAAGTGAATGAGCTTACAGCAAAACCCAGCAGTCCTAGCTGTGTCCTTGTCTACCCCTGCCACTCCCCAGTAGCATCACTTTCAATTCTTACAGCTGTTTCTTCTGGTTTTCACATTTATATTTCTAAATAATATGCTTGTGCTACTGTCTTTTTTATTTTTAAATTTCAGATATTACCTACTGACTTCCTAACTTCCTATTATGAATGATAAAGAATTAGCTTCCTTGTATGAATGACCCCTCCCACGATCCCATTCTCCCAGACAGGTTATATCACAATTTTGATTAAATCAATATTCAGAGTTTACATTTATGACTATATATATATTATTTGTAGTTGAGTCATATAGTATACTATAATCTGATTATTTTTCTTAAATAACTCTCCCTTATTATTAGTACTTCTTACTAATTCATATGAAAACTCTGCCTGAAGCCTACAGCTCTTCTCATTATATTCTAACAGTGTTCTATCAGTTTCTGTCTTTGCTTTGCTTTTCTTTTTATTGGAATTATCGTGCCTGTTGCCACTCAGCCTCCTGCTCTTTACACCCTAGATCTGCTGCACGTCCATCTGCGTGGATTTTCTTTCACTGTAATTCTGGGGCTTTCCTTTACCTTTCTCCTGTGTTAGATCACCTGTTTCCTGGATCATATGTCTTCCTCTTTCCTGATTTGCTGCCTTGTTCCACCAGAGCAGTTTCTACTGAAGAATTATGAGCATGGCGGAACCCTTCACTTTAGTGGAAATGCTCTTTATGATTCATTGAAAACATCATGCAGGTTTCTGGGAGTATCTTCTATCAAGTTGCTTAAGAAAAACTTTTCTCATCAGGAATAACTGCTAAGTTTGGCAAATGCCTTTTCACATGTGCTGAGATAATCATACAACTTTTCTCTTTTAAGCTCTTAGGGTAGCGAATTACACTATAAGACAGACAGACAGACTAATCTTAAAGTATCCCGGCATTTTTGTGAAAAAGACTGATTAGTTCATGATGTAATTCTCTTTGTGAAGGCTTGAGTTAAATTTCCTAATATATTATTTGGGATTTTTGCCTCTATTTATCTTTGGGTTTCTTGTTTTGTTTGTGGGTGGTTTTCCCCTCTATTTTTATCTGGTTATGATTCAGTGTTATGCTGTATTTGTAGAATGAACTGAAAACTTTCCATCTCTTTCTATGTTCTTTAACAGTGTAAATAATACAGGGATTATCTATTCTTTGCAGATTTAGTGCAATGTGCCCAGAAGATTATCTGGGCATTGCGCCCTTTTTAGCATTTTTATTTCCTCTATGGCTATTGGTTTTTTTAGGCTTTCAGTTGCTTTTTGAGTCAATTTTCATTACTTAGTTTTTCCTACAAAATAATCTATTTCAAATAATTTTCAAATTTGTTTGACATAAATTTGTATTTGATTTGCTTATAACTTTAAAAAATGTTCCACATCTTTCTCAGTTCTAATGTTGATTATTTAAGTCTCCTCCTCCTCCTCCTCCTCCTCCTTCTTCTTCTTCTTCTTAACCATGGTCACATTTGCAATCTATTTATTTAATTGCTCTTTTTTAAAAGAACTCATTAAAATTAGATTTTCATTTGATTAATCATCCACTTATTTGTGTTTTCTACTTTTATGCTTATTAATTTATCTTTAGCTTATTTGATTGTCCTCCTCCTTCTTCCCTCCCTCCCTCCTTCTTCTCCCTCTCTCTCTTTTTCTCCCTCCCTCTCTCTGTCTTGCTCTTTCTTTAGCTTCTTGAGTTAATACTTAGTTCATGTATTTTTGGGATTTTCCCCTCCACCCCCAAAATGCAGGTTTTGTTCAGTATTTGCATCATTTGGTACATTCTGCAAGTGTATCAATGTAAATTATGCCAATATTGATATAAATATTTTTCTTAATTCTATTTTTTCCTGTTTTTTTTTCTGATATTAATATTAGTACTCAAGCATTATTTTTTAGTATATTTTCCTAGTTCTTTACAGTAAATCTTTCTGCATCATTTTCCTTTTTTCTTTTTTAAGATTTTAAGTAATGTCTGCACCCAGTGTGGGGCTTGAACTCACAACCCTGAGATCAAGAGTCATGTGCACTACCGACTGAGCCAGCCAGGTGCCTTTGCATCATTCTCTTTTACAATATCTATTGTAATTATCACATAGCTGATTCCTGCCTCCTGTCTCTACAGTCTGAGTTTTGCTATCTTTTAATATTATAATTAATGATATATTTGGATTTCTTCTTTCCTTTATATTTACTATGAATTTTTTTCTTTTTCTTTCTGATTTCCTGCCATTGTCTTCCTGCATCCAGTGTTGGTGATGAGAAAGTGAATACCAATCTGATTTTCATTTATTTGTGAACAACCACTTATTCTATTCTGGAAGTTTTTAGGATTTGTACTTTATGCTTGGAGTTCTGAAATTTCACCAAGATGTACTTAAGTATTTTTTCTTCATTAATTCTGAAATTTTTACATCTATGGATTTATTATGTTGGGTCATTTCCTTCTTTTATTTTTAAATAATCACTTCCATTCTGTTTCTTCTGTAATTCCTAATAGACATATGTTAGAACTCCTATGTCTGTCGTCTGTGTCTCCGTTTTTCTACTCATATATTTCTGTGCCATAGTACTGTGTTTGAGGATAATCTTTCCTCTCAATCTTCCAGCTAAACTATTTGATATTCATTTATGTCCATTTCCCCTGCTCAGTCGCTATATTGAATTCTTTAGAGCAATAACTTTGCTCTTAAATTTCCAATTATTTCTAAAATAATTTTAGATAATTTTTCATATCATACCAGTTTTATTTTGTAGATGTAATATTTTCAAACCTCCCTGAGAATAAATGAATATATATATACACACACACACGTGTTGTGTGTATTTATATATTCACACACACACATATTTAAAAAAAGTGTTCTGATGTTTCCTTGAGGCAAGGCATTTAGTATTGCATTTTCTTTTTCTTCCCAGATGAAAGGAAGTCCACGTTGCTGAGCTGCATATCACTTCCATCTCTGCGGTAAAGGCCAGGGGTTTGCTGCGCCCATTGTGCAAGCTCTAGGGCAGGTGGGGAAGGAGGCTGACTGAGAGTCACAGGACAGGCTTTCTCCACCTGACTGACTAGGTGGGATTCTCCCCCAGTGAATGCCCCTCTCTCAGCCATTTTTGAAGAGTCCATGCACAGGCCTTTTCTCTAGACCTTTTCATTATCAGTCCTCTAATTTTGTTCCTTTTCCATCCATGACCTTCTGGTCAAACCACATTCTGTTGCCTATGGACTGCTATAGACCCACACCTCTCGATCTCTCCTCTCAGGCAACATGGAGAGCTGGGTATACAGCTTGACATTTTGCCAATTGAATATCTTTCTCTTTCTGATTGTCCTCCTGCTGGGCTAATTCTGACTGGGGATTTCATGTACAGTAGGTCAGTTTTAGCTGATATGGGCATATCTTGCAAAGCTACTGACTAGCCTGACATTTCCTTTCCTTCTGCAGCTAGTTTCTGGGAAACTAACTCCTCATAAAGCAAAGGCTATTCGTGTGGGGAGAGGTTCAGCATAGCAGGAGTGGGTGCCGTGGGCATCTGAGTCACTCACTTCCATAATTTCAGTATCTGCTTATACCCAGTGGCCTCTTGAATTCTGCAACATTATAGTTCTGGGGTCAGCTAATACCAGGTTTGATTGACAGTTCAGAGCTTGTGGTCACTCCCTATTCCAAGAGTGGGCATTTAGTCACTACTAAGACCCAGTAACGAGCCAGAGACTATTCCTTGAAATGCTTACTTATTCCAGAGGGTATAGCTTGCTCCAGAAACTTTACAATTGTCCTATGAGGGCTTGCGGGAGGACTCGCGTTGTGTCTGCATTCTTTAGCAAACATTTTAATTATGATTGGCTATCCTGGGGCATCAAGCCAGAGCTGCTTGAAATGCAGTGTGGACCGGCTGCAGAGTCTTCTCTTGCTCTGGGCCCTACTCAAAACTGGCAGCTTTAACTTAAACTTTAACTTAAACTTCAGTTTAGTAGGTTATTGTTTTTAATAGCGCCCAATTCATGGCCTGCATGTACCCATACACTTTGGTTTGTAACTTTGTAGTCTCTTCCTACCCTGACTCTGACTCTGCCATAAGATTTGTCTTGGTCAATAAGATAATAGATAACTGGACTCAGGAAGAGGCTGGAGAGGTCCTCACGTGTTTCTGCTTCCTCCCCTGAGTCTTCCACTTGGAAGGCTGCTGGAGGATTTGAGACCATGTGGAGGAGGGCTGAATTCAAGGTTCAGTGACTTATCTTGCACTTTGGAGGAGCTATCCCTACCTGACCTCAGAAGACTGGACTCCTGAAAGCTTCCCTGAAATGTCCTCCAAATTTCATGAGAGTACATCTCATTTGCCAGAATCAAAGGGCAGGATGGAGGATAGAAAGGGCGTGAGTAGTTACCTAGGACTCATAGAAAATACTAAATGCATTCATACTCTGCATCTGGAGAAAACATGCCTGGTTGAATCTACCTTTGTAGCTCCAGCTCTCACTTTTCTTTTTGTATCTCCTCTTCTCCAGCTAAACTGACAACTGGAGAATGTGTGACCGACCAGTTGTTTTCTCCACTCATCTTACCAAGCTGTTTCCTCTTGTCAGCCATGCCAGTTGAAATCCTGTGGATCCGTCACTGTTGTCTCAAACACCATTTCCTCTAGTTAGATTTTCTTCAGGCCTCCAGAAAGAGATGCCTCCTCCCTTCTTTAAAATTCCTTCACGTTCGGTACTTCTCTCATGATACTCCTCTTACTTTCCTGGCATTACTGTACAATCTGTACATCTCTACTCACCTTCTAGTGGACAAAGACCTTGGGAATAGGTGTCATCCCTTAATCACCTTTACAACCCATGTAATACTAACAAAGTATTTTGGACAATGTGTATTCTCAATAAATGTCTGCTGGTACAAAAAGAAATACACCCACAAATACTCTGGTAGATATTGTGCTAAATTCTGAAATGAGTATGGATGTTGCCCTTTGAAGATAGACTGCTGAAACTGGACAATACCTTCTCCCTATGCCTTCAAAGAGGACAAAATTTATAATATTTTAAATGGGGCTACAATTGGGAGGTTGGGTTCTCCTACAACCTACTGAGGCAAGATTCAACGGGAGAAGTGTGGGGAACTTACTCCCTTAGAGCTTTTTTTTTTTAAAAGATTTATTTATTTATTTATTTATTTGACAGAGAGAGAGAGAGATCACAAGGAGGCAGAGAGGCAGGCAGAGAGAGAGAGGGGGAAGCAGGCTCCCTGCCGAGCAGGGAGCCCGATGCGGGCCTCGATCCCAGGACCCTGAGATCATGAACTGAGCCGAAGGCAGAGGCTTTAACCCACTGAGCCACCCAGGCGCCCAGAACTTATTTTTAATGAATAAGGTTTTGCTATAGAAAGTACTTGAACCATAATAAAGAGTTAATAAATAGTCACAAATTTGCTTTACTTCCTGGTCAATCCTAGCTTAAGCACAGTGAAAAAGAATTTGTTGACTATATTAGTTGTGATAGGACGTAGTCTGTCTTCTCTGCAGTTCCTAGGTATGTGCAATTTCCTGGTGCATGTGATTATCAAGTTCCATCACGAGTAACTGATGAAGTCCCTTCCCAGCCCCCCTTTCTCCTTCTGATGGAACAGACTCCTGATTGATTTTGACTCCAGACGGGCCATCTTTAATTAAGTTAGCAGTTGAGTTGACAGTCACAAAGTTTTTCCTCTGCCATGTTCTATTAATAGGGGGAAATGGGTGGAGAAGAAACCTCTTATGCCATATTCTATTCAGCTGCTGGTTGTACTTTGGGAAACAGAGGAAGCCAAGAAGGAAAGGGAGAGGTACAGTCTGTGGTGACTTTGAACGTACCAGACTGTGGGTGTATAAATTTCTCCACTCTATGCCTGAGCGAGACTGATGTTTTGCAGGCTCACAGAAGATGGTCTTCTCTATATGAAAACATAGACAGCAAGCGTTGTATTCAGACATGAGCGATGACTGCCCTCTGTTGTTCCCGAATTAGGAAAATGGAGCCTCCAAAAGTTGGGCGCCAGTGGAAAAATCAACCAATATAGCTGTCACTGAGGAAGCAGTTCAGCGAGATTTTGCTTTACATTTTGCCAACCTCAACTCACCAATGTGCAGGCTACATATGTTTAGAATTAGCAAGTAAGGTTTTTATCCTTCATTTCCCCATTTCCCATCCCCCACTCTTGAGGTTGCTTGTCCAAAATGGAATGAAGCTTCCAGGCTCCTTGGAGGTCACCCGTCTCCCAACACAGGTGCAGTGGAAACCTGTTTACTGAGCTTTCATTAGGTCTGGAGCTGTTTTACTTTCATAGCTCTCTGGAGGGCTAATGAGCTTTTAAGAAACACTTGCAGCAACTCAGCAACCTAATTTTTCAGAGAATGTTTTCAAGAGTACCTTGTTGGGGGTGGGGGGCAAGTTCCTTGCCCAGATAAATGGAATTGCGAATATGAGAGAAGTTAATCCAACATCCACATTCACTTCCTTTTTTTTTTAAACTGATATGCCCAAACTCTAATGCCTTCGTTTCCCCTTCATTTGCAACAGCAAAGCCTCCTTGACCAGAAAAATAAATGTGCAGTTGGCAAGAGCTGAAAAGAGGTCTGCTTAAATGATTTTTAATTTATGTTAAAATGTTAAGAGCAGTTTTCCAGGTCCCTGTTGAATACCTCACAAAATTGCGTTTTTTGAAACCTACCTTAAAAAAAAAAGAACTCAAAGATTTCAAAACATTCCTTTTAATTTTAGCTGCCCCAACTATCTTTTATTCTTGCCCTACTGGGATCCAGCAACTAGTTAGGAGTTTATACTTCGTTGGTCTTAGAGCTCTGGTCTGGAAGTCAGAAACCTGTCTTCTATCCTTGCCCCCAAAACAAAAAGTGGTGTTAGCATGATCTTATTGAACTGTACCTCTGTTTCTCTTCTTGGAAAATGAACAGTGACTTGATGTAAAGAATCATAACCATGTCTTTACAAAATATTTAGCATTTCTTGGTGTTTTTACATTTGCAACATGTATTATCTCTTTTGATTGGTGTCTTCTTGGAAAGAAACTGCAAAATAGTTGACCATCAAAACTGTGAACTCTTGATACTGTTGATTGTTTGGCCTAATTTTTACACCAGGCTGACTTTTTGTCCCACTCAACATGCATCTATGTTAAAATTGTAACAGTACTTCTCTTCTTTCTTTCTTTTCTTCCTTCCTTCCCTCCTTTTCTTCCTTCCTTCCTTCCTTCCTTCCTTTATTTCTTTCTTCCTTCCTTTCTTTCTTTCTTTCTAAAGATTTTGTGTATTTATTTGAGAGAGAGGATGAGAAAGCGAGAGCACAAGTGGGCTGAGGGGCAGAGGGAGAGAGAGAAACAGACTCCCCACTGAGCCGGGACTCAACGTGGGGCTTGATCCTAGGAACCTGGGACCATGACCTGAGCCAAAAGCAGACCCTTAACCAACTGAGCCACCCAGGTGCCCTTGTAACAATATTTCTTGAACAAAGATACAATCATGCAGATACACACCAGGAAATAAATGCTTAAGAAATAAGAATTATCTTAAATGTTGAAACTAGGTTAAAAAAAAGTGCTATTTTAAAGAAAATTTGTAAAATGCAGTCTCCAAATAAAAAGAGATACTTTTTAAAATGATCTTTACAGTGATACCACATCATCACTTAGGATAATGGTCAATGGTTCTTATTCTTCACTGAGGTAGTTAATCATCATGCATTTTTTTCTTTTTTTCTTTTTTTTTAACTCATTTTTTAGTTTTTTAATTTAGGCTTTTGCCTATCACTGTGCTGAGTTCTGTAGGAGATATTAACGATATATATAGCCTTGTCCTCATGGAATTTATAGTTTAGTTTAGGCCACACAAATTAGTGTGTGTGTAGGGGTGGGTATAACACAAATGATCAGTGTTAAATGAGGCATGCAAATCCTAAATGCAAGCAGCTCAAAGAAAGGCAGCACAGAAATGTAAATGATCAGGAACATTTAAGACTTTGGCTAGGCAAGAGAGGAGAGAGAAGGTGTTTTCAGATGTGAACACAGATGAAAGACACAAGGGAATTTTCTCTCTTGGTATTCAGCTCTCCCATAGCTATGTCCACCTAGATGGCTCAAATCTAAAAACCAAACCCAACTGACCTTACTGTCTTCTCTCTCCTTTGTGTTCCAGAATCAGCAGATGACACCAGTGCCTTCCCAGCCTCTTAGACTACAAAATGGGGAGTCATACTGAATTCCCCTTCCTTTCCTCCTACTTCAGTTCTGTCGTTTTCTGTTCTGGGGTTGCCTTTTGAGAGCTCCCAGGATGCCCATTGCCACAGAACTGAGATCAGTTTAATATTGTCGCTGACTCTGCTCCTCCCCCTCGCTGCAGTCTTCTCTTTCATTAGCTCCTTTGAGAGCTTTATCCTTGTATTTCTCATCTTGGCCTAATGTTTTCAAATCAGTGAATTGAAAATTGATTTTGACTGACTACCCAATTCTAATCAGACACTTCCCTGAGTTAAAGCTTCTTATTTGGTTTCCTAATGTCCTGACGAGGCAGTCCATCCCTGCTCATCCCAACTAGCTGGGGACCCCAGACTCTGGTTATGGTCTCAGCTTTCTTGACCCCCTCTTGTCCATTCCTACTCCACCTACCTTGGTTTAGGTGTTCATAATCTTTTGCCTGGTGTTGCAGATTGAGTTAGTATGTTCAGCAAATATTTATTGCCCCCTTCCTCACCTTTTGGGTAGAGAATCCTACTGTGTCCTATAGACATGGATGTTGGCCATGTGACTTTGGCTAATGTAGTGTGGGCAGTAGGGATAGCATGCTAGCTCTGAGCAGGGGCTTTAGGAGACATTTCATATTCCTACCCACCTCCCCTCTACTCCTGTCATCCATCAATAGAAGAGCATGGCCCAGAGAAGCCATTGCTCCTTCATCCTGTGTCCCAAATTGTTCGTTGTTGTAAGATACAAAAGCTTCGTATCTTACAAAAAATGAATTTTTGTTGTAAGCCACTAAGATTTTGAATTGTATATTACCCTGGTAAAACCTGACACATATATCTGAATTTCTGCAAAAACCTCCTACTAAATCTTTCATTCTCTAGTCTTACCTTCCTCCCATCTATTCTTCACACTGGATTAAGTAAAAATTCTTCAGTAGCTCCCTTGTGCCACAGGATAAAAATCCAAGATGGAGTAAAAGACTTACCTGCCCACCTTCACCTCCCACTATTCTTTACATTTTAAGCTCTAGCCACGCCTAAATACCCAACGTTCCTTTAATTCACAATACTGTCTCTCTGCATTCTTTTGCAAATGCTGTCAATCCTGAGCCAAATACTTCTCCTAGACCCCCTCCCTCTGCCACCTCCATCCGGCCCTTTCACTTGCAAAACCCTTATGAAGTTGAAGTTTTGCCACCACTGGAAATGCTTCTGTGGCTTTCCTAAACTCTCAAAACAATTTGCACAATACCATGATTGCACATAATAGTTTGAAATTGATTATTTTTATACATCTCTTTCAGTTAGGTTGTAAGTAATTTGCTGATAGGACGTTTGTCTTTTCATCTTTTTACTCTCAGGACTTAGTCTTGTTCCAGGAGTGTTTTAGATACTCAATAAATGAAGCAATGAAAGTATAGTTAATTTTGAAGTCACTTCTGCTTAATGTCTTTCTCATCTGGTTGAACCATGTTCACTTAACATGTACCATGAACTTGGATTAGCCCACATTTGTCACCAAAGTGCTTCTTCTCAAACTATACCTAAAACATCAAGTGAACACTCTCATGTAACCAACGATCAGGTGGAGAAATGAAAGATTCCTGGCACCTTCCTTTTTCTGTTATCACTCACTACAGCCTCCTCCCAGATGTAAGCTGTGTTCCGACTTCTATCACCATAGATTTGTTTTGTCTTTTTAAAAAACAATATATAAGGGCGCCTGGGTGGCTCAGTGGGTTAAAACCTCTGCTTTCGGCTCAGGTCATGATCTCAGTGTCCTGGGATCGAGGCCCGCATCCGTGCTCTCTGCTCAGCAGGGAGCCTGCTTCCTCCTCTTCCTGTCTCTCTGCCTGCCTCTCTGCCTACTTGTAATCTCTCTCTCTGTGTCAAGTAAATAAATAAAATCTTTTAAAAAATAAATAAATAAAATAAATAAATAAAGAACAATATATAAATGGAATCATAACATATGTTCTCTTTGTGTCTGGCTTCTTTAGCTCAACATTATAATTGGTGAGATTCTTTCAAATTATTGTGAGCAACAATATTTCATTTTCACTGCTGTATAGCACCTCATGGTAAAAATATAACAATTTATTTATCCATTCCACCATTAATAGATATTTAGGTTGTTTCCCAAATGAATAAAGATGCTATGGACATTTCTGTTTATGTCTTTTGGTGTCATATATGAATTTCTGTTAAGTATAAATGTAAAAGTACAATTTCTGGGCCACAGAGTATGTAAATATTCACTTTTGGCAAATGCTTCTAGACTCTTCTCAAAAGTGTACCAATTTTAGCTCTCATCAATGGTATGTGAGAGTTCCTCTTATCTTACATCCTCACTAACTCCTGATGTTATCAGTCTTTTTCATTTTAGTAATTCTGGTGGACATGTCGTGGCTTTATTTGCCCGTCCCTGTTGGCTAATGATGTTGAACACTTTAAAAAATATCTTTACTTACGGAGTGCCTGGGTGGCTCAGTGGGTTAGAGCCTCTGCTTTCGGCTCAGGTCATGATCTCGGGGTCCTGAGATTGAGCCCCACGTTGGGCTCTGTGCTCAGCAGGGAGCCTGCTATTCCCCCTCTCCCTCTGCCTGCCTCTCTGCCTACTTGTGATGTCTCTCTCTGTCAAATAAATAAATAAAATCTAAAATAAATAAATAAATAATATGTTTACTTACTATTTAGATATTTTCTGTGAAATCCCATTTTTCCAACAGGTTTCTTTTTCCTATTTATTTATTAGAATTCTCTGAAATCAGATGCTAATATTTTGTATAGTATATTTTGCTTCTATCTTCCCAGGATTGACTTATAATTTTCCTTTTTTGTAATATTCTTGTGAGTTCTGAGTGAAGATTATTTTGGTTTCATACGATAACTTGGAAAGTATTCTTTACCCACGCTCTGGAAAAGTTTAATGCAAGAGTGGTGTTATTTCCAATTGTACTTTAAGAGTCCATACACATAGTGCTTAAGCATATGAGACTTAGAATGAGACTACTGGGAAGAATCTTGGTTTTGCCACTTTCTTAGTGTGTTGACCTTGGGAAAGTTACATAACTTCTTTGTGCCTCAGCTTTCCCATCTATTAAATGGGAGGGATAAAAGTACCAAATTCATAAAATCATTGTCAGGATCTTTTACCATTAAAAATTCCAGTACCATGTCTGGCACATAGTAGGAATTTACTAATTATTAGCTATTGTTATTACGTATCCCTATAATCTGTGCTTTTACTCATGGCTTAGTGTTTTATAGAACCAGAAGCTGCATTCTTTTCATGGTGTTGGTTTGACAGTAAGCCTCACATGGGTTGAGGAAGGAAGTAGGAACTTTTAAGTGAGATGCCAAAATCAAATTCTTCTTCACACTTGGCCTTTTCTCAGGCGATTTTTTCCTCTCCTTTTGCTCTATTTTGTGAAATGTCAGGGAAGAGACATAAGAAGCTTTCTGTGGAAATACTACTCAGAGAAAGACACGGATCTTAGTCATGGTACTTTTTTGGGGTTTTGGCAATGTCCTACGTGGGTGTAGGTCCTCATGGCAAATATTCCAGTGGTTAGAGGGGAGTCAGGACTTTGGATTTGCACTGCCTGGGTAACTGATCTCAGAGATCCTCAGTTTTTCTTTTTAACAAAGGGAAGCCCAGCCTTCCCAGGGTGTGGTTTGAATTCCTGATTTGGTGGTTGTTAGGGGCTCTGAAAATACCACGCAGCTTTAAAGCAATGATCGAGTCATTACTATGCAAATCTTTCCCCCCCCCCTTTCAGCCTTTGTGTCACTTAAATACCACTTAAGTGGGACGTCTGTTTTCATCTGGTTTATATCTGAGATTGAAGACACATGGCTCTCTGATTAACTCTGAAACCATTAACACCATATCTTCATCAGAAAAACCACAGAAATTAGGGTTAAATAGGTTCTCCTGTGATTTTTCTCTAATCCTTTTCCAGCTTTACTGGCTTCTCTTTCTCTGCTTCCCCTATGTCTTCTCTGTCCGCTTTTCACTCGGGGATGAATTACCCATCCCAGACCTCCCAGACCTACTCCTACCTCGACACACATATTCTTCTTGCACATTTCCTGTCTGCAGGATGCAGGCCATACTCCTCTCATCCTCCTTTCCGAGCAATGAGAAAACAGAAAGGTAACAATCTCTGTGGCTTCCTGTTGTTTGCAGGTGTCTAGGCTGAAGAGCGTCACTGAATTCTATGCCGCCACAAAAATATTTGCCATTGAAAAAAATAATTTTCATCATTCTGTGCTTCTGTTTAACCTCAGTGGTGTGAAATTCTACTCATTTTCTGTAACCTCGATCACATTATTGCCTTATTTGCGGTGTTACTGTGATGTCAGGATGAGATCCTGGACTTCTTCTGCATTTTGTTTATACTCCTAATCTGTGGCAGATAGGAATATTAAAATCCTAAATGTGCAAGCATCAAGCAAAATGTGATTTTATTTTTTTATCATGAGTTTTTACCTTTTTACAGTCCCATTGTTGTTTTTCTTCCCCCTCTTTTGAGGGCATCGGTTAAGTTTGGATGTGGCAGAGACAGAATTAATGGCCCTCATTCTTTACCCATCTTCTGATCATGTAACTTTGTATTGCCCTCCAACTGTGGACAAGAGTATCCACTGCCCTTGACTCTGGGACTGGCTTTAGTCAGTGGGATATTGGCAAACATCATGTGGTCAACATCACGTGGTCAAAGGCTGGAAACGTGTATGTAGAGTTGCGTTTGCTCACTCTTGGGCTTTCACTGTCACTGTGAGAGGAAAAAGCCTGGACTAGCCCACTATTCCAGGACAAGAGTGAGAGCCATGTACAGCAGAGCTTATCCTCGGTTACATAAAGCAGCCGAGGCCAGTGAGCTCCCAGCTGACCGGCAAAGGCATAAACGAAATACGTGCTTATTGGTTTAAAACATTGAGTTTTGGGATAGTTATGCAGCATTTTTTCTAGCAAGAGCGAACTGATACATTAAGTACATTAGGCTCAAGAGAGTGGTATCCTAGTAATATTCTTTGCTACATCCTTGTCCCATCTATTTTTTGATCATAAATCCATCGAAATCATTGTCACGTTTTTCTCATATTGACCAGAAGGTCCCTAGAATTCAGGCCCTCTCTCTCAGCTACTTCTGTGATTTTCCCATGCGTTAGCGGAGCGTGGGAAGCTCAGGCTATTGGAAGCAGCAGGTCTGCTTGCTACCCGGAGCCACACTGAGGCACTCAGAAGGACATGTTACCTCCCTGGGCTCCACATGAGATCTGAGGTTTCTTCTGCTATTTAACACCCTAACATATTTGGGATTTCTGTAATTTTCTCTTCCTCCCCTAAGACTCAGCCCAGGGTGGTAGAGGTGGAGAGAGAGGAATAGGTGTTTTGTTTTGTTTTTTTAAAGATTTTATTTATTTGTCAGAGAGAGGGAGTGCACTTGAGCACAAGCAGGGGGAGGGGCAGAGGCCGAGGGAGAAGCAGACTCCCTGCTGAGTAGGGAGCCTGACACAGGGGACTTGATCCCAGGACCTGGGGATCATCACCTGAGCCGAAGGTAGACACTTAACTGACTGAGCCACCCAGGCATCTGAAATAGGGTTCTTTATCAGAGAAATAACCTAAGTCCAAGGTCTGTCATTTCCCTAACTTTTTTTCAGCCCATCCCTCAAACCTTTGATCTTTCCTGGGGCAGAAGAACTATCTGGGGCAGATAGATTGTGATTCTTCCAAATCTGTTGTTTATTATGCAAAGTTTGGACCTTGGGATCTTCAAAGCGTTCATTTGGAAGTCTAGAATTTGATTTTTTGTTCTCTTCATGCAATTAATGTCTTACGGTAAAGTGTTGTTGCCTGAATGGAGGATGGTTATGGGGTAAAATTCTGAGGGGGAAAAGAAAGTATATGTTAATATAGTACAATATTACCCTGCCACACATTCTGTTATCAATAAAAAGTAGAATTGCTAGCAACCTATTCAGAACTCTCTCCTAAATTTCAGATCTATATATCCAGCAGCCTACTGGAGACTTTGTCTTGGATAAACCTATAGAGATCTTAAGCTCAGCATGTCCAAAAAGGGAACACATCTTTTTGACCTGATGTAATCATTCTCCAGGTTTTCTTATTTCAGTAATTGGCATCATTATCCACCCGATTGTTTGGGAGGATCCTTGGGAAACCTCTCTGACTTGTGGCTTTTCGTCACATGTGACATCCAACCATCACTGTATATCCTACATTTCTTTCTCTCTATTCTTTCTGTCCAGACTAATGTCATTATCATTTCTCATGTGAGCTACCACAACAGCCTCCTAAACCCTCTCTCCACTCCAGCCTCCCTTCCCTCTTGTCAACTCTCCACATGGTAGCCATCGTCTCATAATATCAACCAGGTCATGTCAGTCTATGCTAAAGTCCATCTATGCATTTCTGTTGCTCATAAGATGAAATTCAAAATTCTTAATGTGAAGGGCATCTGGGTGGCTCAGTCATTAAATGTCTGCCTTTGGCTCGGGTCATGATCCCAGGGTCCTGGGATCAAGCCTTACATTGGGCTCCCTGCTCTGCGGGAAGCCTGCTTCTCCTTCTCCCACTCCCCCCCGCTTGTGTTCCCTCTCTCGTTGTCTCTCTCTGTCAAATAAGTAAATAAAATCTTTAAAAACAAACAAACCCCAAAATTCTTAATGTGGCTTTTAAGGTGCCACTCTATTCTGCATCTCCAACCTACTTCTTGTCAGTTTTGCCCTAGCTCTCTTTGCTCTTGTCACTCTTCTGTCAGTATCTTGAATGAGTCAAACTTTCTTATGCTTCCAGGATTTTGTTGTAATTGTTCCTTCGCTGGAACATTCTCCTCATTTGTACTCCTCACATACCACACACCCTTCCCTGGCTAATTCCTATAGTTCAATTTAAATATTAGGTCCCTGAAAACACCTGCCCTGACTTCATCTGTACTCCATGATGTATTTGTATATCATCCGGATATTTTCTAAAACACGCATCAGACTTACACTTACTGATTTTTCTTTTTATTTAAGTGATTTTTAAATTGAAATATATATCATACAAAAATGTGTACTAACCGTGGGTATGTAAGGATGAATTTTTACGAAATGAACAAACCCATGTTTTCACCCATCCAGATCAAGAAATAGGACATTAGCAGCACACCAGAAATACACCTGTGCCTTTTCCAATAATAACTGCCTTCAAGTTAACCACTATGTTGACTTCTGCCATCATAGATTAATTTCATATTTTCTTTTATTTAACATAAATAGAATAAATAAATATAGTATGTATTTTTTTGAGGTCTTCTTTTGCTCAGTATTACGTTTGTGAAATTCATGGCATGTATGACAATGATCTTTCTTTCCCATTCTTCTGAATGAGTATGCCACAGTTTGTTCCCTGGTTGATTGACATTTGGGTGTTTCCAGTTTCCAGCTTCAGTTTCCAGGTGTTATGAATGCTACTGCTATGATCAATATTCTTATGTCCTTATGTCCATTTTTGTTTTTGCCTTTTTTGGGGGAAAGATTTATATTTTTCTATTCTACATATAAGTAGGAGTGGAATGCAGGGTCATAGGATGTACATATGTTCAACTTTAGTAGATACTGTGAAACAATTTTCCAATGACATTATACTAATTTAAACTCTCACCAGAAATGTATGAAAATTTTAGTAGTTTTACATTCATGCTAACATTTGGTACTATCGGTATTTTTACTGAGTCATTCTTGTGGGTGCACAGTGGTATTTTTATTGCATTTTATAATTTGCAGCTAATGAATAATAAAGTTGAATATCCTTTTATCAGAGATTTGTATATACTTTTTTGTGCCATTTTTACTCAAGTCTTTGTGCTATCTTTTTTTTCTTATTATTATGTTAGGAGTTTGTGTGTGTGTATTTTTTAATATATTCTGTATAATGTCTCTTGTGTTTGGCTTGTCTTTCATACTTCTGAGGGTATCTTCTAAGAACAGAAGTTCATGATTTTAATGAGGTCTAATTTATCAATATTTCTCTTTGTGGATTTTTTGTATCTTATTTTAAAAATTGTTACCTGTCTGAGAATCGTGACTGTGTTCTCCTGTTTTAGTTTTTCTTAGAAGCCTATTGTTTAACAGTTAGGTCTACTACCAGTGATCTTTGTGTATGGTGTGAAATATATAATTATAAATAAAAATAAATAAATAAGTAAATATATTTTTTCAAATCCAGTTTATTGAAAAGACCTTCCTTGCCATGTGTTAATTTTGTCATAAATCAAGTGTGGGTTTGTTTCTGAACTCTCTCTTCTGTTCCATTTATCTATTCGTTTAATGATTGATTAATTAATTAATTTTTTAAATTGTGTTGTTAATCACCATACAGTAAATCATTAGTTTTTGATATAGTGTTCCATGACTCATTGTTTGCATATAACACCCAGTGCTCCATGCAATCCGTGCCCTCCTAATACCCATCACCAGGTTCACCCATCCCCCCACCCCCACCCTTCTAAAACTCTCCGTTTATTTCCTGGAGTCCATAGTCTCTTATGGTTTGTCTCCCACTCCAATTTCTCCCCCTTCATTGTTCCCTCCTCCTAATGTCCTCCATGCTATTTCTTATGTTCCACAAGTGAAACCATATGATAATTGTCTTTCTCTCTTTGACTTATTTTACTTAGCATAATCTCCTCCAGTTCCATCCATGTTGTTGTAAATACTGGGTATTCATCCTTTCTGATGGCTTAGTAATATTCCATTGTGTATATTATATGGACCACATCTTCACCCATTCGTCTGTTAAAGGGCATCTCGGCTCTTTACACAGTTTGGCTATTGTGGACATTGCTGCTGTGAACATTGGGGTGCATATGGCCCCTCTTTTCACTACATCTGTATCTTTGGGGTAAATACCCAGTAGTGCAATTGCTGAGTCATGGGGTAGATCTATTTTTAATTTTTGGAGGAACCTCCACACTGTATTCCAAAGTGGCTTCACCAGTTTGCATTCCCACTAACAGTGTAAGAGGGTTCCCCTTTCTCCACAACTTCTCCAACATTTGTTGTTTCTTGCCTTGTTGATTTTTGCTATTCTAACTGGTGTAAGGTGGTATCTCAGTGTGGTTATGATTTGAATTTCCCTGATCACTAATGATGATGAACACTTTTTCATGTGTCTGTTAGCCATATGTATGTCTTCTTTGGAGAAGTTTCTGCTCATGTCGTCTGCCCATTTTTTGACTTGATTATCTGTTTTTTGGGTGTTGAATTTGAGAAGTTCTTTATAGATCTTGGATATCAGCCCTTTGTCTGTAGTGTCGTTTGCAAATATCTTCTCCCATTCTGTGGGTTGCCTCTCTGTTTTGTTGACTGTTTCCTTTGCTGTGCAGAAGCTTTATATCTTGATGAAGTCCCAAAAGTTCATTTTCGCTTTTGTTTCCCTTGCCTTTGGAGATGCATCTTAAAAGAAGTTGCTGTGACTGATGTCGACGAGGTTACTGCCTATGTTCTCCTCTAGGATTTTGATGGATTCCTGTCTCACATTGAAGTCAAAATTTAATGATTAATTTAAAGTCTCTTCTTCTACCTCAGACTGCAGGTTCCATGAGGGCAGGAGCTGTGTGTATGCCTTATTAAATAGTATATTCCTGGGCACCTGAGTGGCTCAGTGGGTTAAAACCTCTGCCTTCGGCTCAGGTCACGATCTCAGGGTCCTGGGATCAAGACCTGCATCAGGCTCCCTGCTCAGCAGGGAGCCTGCTTCCTCCTCTCTCTGCCTGCCTCTCTGCCTGCTTGTAATCTCTCTCTGTCAAATAAATAAATAAAATCTTAAAAAAAAAATAGTATATGCCTGGGATGCCTGAGTAACTCAGTTGGTTAAACGTTCGGCTCTTGATTTTAGCTCAGGTCATGTTCTTAGGGTCATGAGATTGAGCTGCAGGTCAGGCTCCATGCCTAGTGGGGAGTCTGTTTGAGATACTCTCCCTCTGCCCCTCCTCTTGTTTGTGTGGATTCTCTCTCTTTCTCTAGTAAATAAATAAATCTTTAAAACAAATAGTATATTCCTAGTTTTTATAATATTGTCTGATACCCTGGTTGGTGCTCGCTACAGTTTTTCTGAATATTGATTGAATCTCCATCTTTCATAAACAGTTTAAGTGGTAGAATGCATTCACAAACTCATAATCATCTGTGGATTAATATATAAAGGCTAGTTACTATTATCTGTTCTATGGTTTAAGTTCATTTATAAGAATGGTGATCTCTTTTAAGATTCTCTTCCTAGAAAGGGGAACCCTCCTACACTATTGGCAGAAATGCAAGCTGGTGCAGCCACTGTGGAAAACAGTGTGCAGGTTCCTCAAAAAGTTGAAAATAGAGCTACCCTATGACCCAGCAATCACACTACTGGTTATTTACCCTAAAGATACAAATGTAGTGATCCGCAGGACATGGGCACCCCGATGTTTATAGCATCCATGTCCACAATAGCCAAACTATGGAAAGAACCTAGATGTCCATCAACAGATGAATGGATAAAGAAAATGTGGTATATATATACAATGGAATACTATGCAGACATCAAAAGAAACGAAATCTTGCCATTTGCAACAACATGGAGGGAACTAGAGGGTATTATGCTAAGCGAAATAAGTCAATCAGAGAAAGACAATTATCATATGATCTCTCTGATATGAGGAATTTGAGGGGCAGGGTGAAGGGTCATGGAGGGTAAGGAGGGAAAAAATGAAACAAGGTGGGATCGGGAAGGAGACAAACCATAAGAGACTCTTAATCTCACAAAATAAACTGAGGGTTACTGGGGAGTGGGAGGGTAAGGATAGGGTGGATGGGTTATGGATATTGGGGAGGATTTGTGCTATGGTGAGTGCTGTGAAATGTGTAAGCCTGATGATTCACAGACCTGTACCCCTGGGGCAAAAAAAAAAAAAAAAAGATGCTTCTCCTAAGGACACATACAAAAATATTTTCATTTTTTGCACATGATTATGGGTATGTAAAATATATTAAGTCATCCATTTTGTGGGAATGCTATCAAGCTAAGAATTTGTTATTGATACTAATCTTTTCCTTGTATTGTATTCTGTTCTTTCTACTCATTATTGATACACAAACTTTTCTGCTATGTGTGTGCTCTACCTACATTTTAAAAATCTTTTGATTACAGGGGTGCTTGGATAGCTCAGTCATTAAGCTTCTGACTGGTGATTTCAGCTCAGGTCATGATCTCAGGGTTGTGAAATCAATTCCCCTGTGAGGCTCTGTGCTCAACACAGAGTCTGTTTGAGATTCTCTCCCTCTCCCTTTGCCCCTCCCCCCACTCATGCTTTCTCTCTCTCAAATAAATAAATAAAATCTAAAAAACTCTTTTGATTATGTAAGTATTACATGAATACATTCTTTGTTTTAAAAATTAATACATATGGAAAACAGTATAGAAGTTCCTTAAAAAGTTAAAAATAGAACTACCCTGCAATCCTGTATTTGCACTACTGGATATTTATCCCCTAAATACAAAAACACTAATTAAAAGGGATACATGCACCTCTATGTTTATTGCAGCATTATTTACAATAGCCAAATTATGAAAGCAGCCCAAGTATCTATCAATAGATGAATAGATAAAGAAGATGTGATATTGATATAGATGTAGATATAGATAGTATATATAGTGTTACAGTAGTTTCAGGAGTACAGTATAGTGATTCAACAGTTCCATACAACTCCCAGTGCTCATCACAACAAGTGAGCTCCTTATCTCCATCACCTATTTCACTCATCCCCATCACCTCCCCTCAGTAACCATCGGTTCGTTCTCTATAGTTAAGAGTCTGTTTCTTGGTTTCTCTCTCTTTCTCTTTTTTCCCCTTTGCTTATTTATTTTGTTCCTTAAATTTCACATATGAGTGAAATCATATGGTGTTTGTCTTTCTCTGACTGATTTATTTCACTTAGCATTATACTCTCTAACTCCAACCATGTCACTGCAAATAGCAAGATTTCACTCTTTTTTATGGCTGAATAATACTCCATTATATATATATATATCTTTTTATGGCTGAATAATACTCCATTATATATATATATATATATATCTTTTTTTTTTTTTTTTTTTTTTTTTTTTTTTTTTTTTTTTACACAAGAGAGGCAGGCAGAGAGAGAGGAGAGAGGAGGAAGCAGGCTCTCTGCCGAGCAGAGAGCCCGATGTGGGCCTCGATCCCAGGACCCTGGGATCATGACCTGAGCCGAAGGCAGCGGCTTTAACCCACTGAGCCACCCTGGCGCCCTATATATATCTTTTTATGGCTGAATAATACTCCATTGTATATATATAGCTCACATCTTCTTATGCTTCTTTAGATGCCTGATTACTTCTTATTTCTTATTAGATTCCATACTCCTCATTTTGTATTCCTTTGAAATGTATTGTACTTTGTTCTAGCAAGCAGTTAAATTATGCAGATCTATTTGAACTTTTTGATTCTTTGAAGTTTCGCCAGGGTGGGTTTAGAGCAATCTTTACCTGGCAGCTAGGTTAACCCCCCTATAGAGTCTGAAATTTCTGAGGTCTGTACTGAATGCTCTGCATATTATGACATCTCTCCACTCGACTGGTGAACTGTTCCTAACCCCATTATGGGAATGGTTCACCTTAACTCTCAGCCTGAAGGAATTTTATTCTATGGTTGTGGAGATGATCACTCTGCCAAAAGATCTGCAGATCTTTTGAGTTGTGTTTTTACAGTTTTCTCACCTCTGGCACTCTGCTCCACAAATTCTAGTCATTTTGCCTTCTCTGAATCCTACTTTCAGTCTTCTCAACTCCATAAGGGTACTGGGCTATGTATAATTCTCTCCTTGAACTGCCTAGAAGCTGCCACCTGGCAAAAAGCCAAGAAAATCATAAGGTTCATCTTGTTTGCTTTACTCTTCTCAGGGATCACAGGCCAATGCTGCCTATTGTCCAATGTGTGAAAAGAGTTGACGCATATATTTTGCCCAGTTTTCTGGTTATTTACTGTGGGAGGGTAATTCTCCTAGCCCTTCCATGATATTTTGTTTTCTATCAACCACACTTAAAAATTATTTTATTTTTTCCCTCTTTTGAAGCAATTAATTTTTTTTGTTCATCATTTTATTATATTGATTCAGAAAATGACCATTCTTTGGGTGGTTACTCTTGAATTTAGGGTTCTTTCAACAAGGATCTGTGGATCAGGGTTTCCAGACACACTTCGCAAGTTTGCACAGAGCCACTCCAGGAAGAGCCATTTACATGTCCATGCAATTGTGCAACATTACAGCTGGTATACAAGAACATCTTTACATAGCTGTTCATATTTTTCTTTTTTACTGTTGAATGATAAGTTGTCTAAATATAGAATTTATGTTCAAAGGTAGATTCCTTTAGATCTTTAAAGATATCACTCATTTTAAAAACAGTCACCTCTGTTGCTTTTGAAATGCCTGATATAAATTTGATTCTCCTTCTGTTCTAGATGGTCTGCTTTTCTGGTAGCTTTTAGGATTTTCTAATTATCCTTCATGTTCTGGAATTTCAGTGCCAGTACTCAAAGTATCAGCTTTGAAACATTTGCTCCCCCTTGACGGTCTTTTGGATTTTTCTATTTGAGGCCTCATGATATTCTATGATATAGAAAGTGTGTTAAGGACAGAAAGTGTGTGTGCTTGTATATTTGACATGGGGAAAAAAGGTAGTCAAAGCCCCATCCTCCATTAAGTACATTGAATAAATATGCCTATAACTGGGCATAACTATTGTTTCTTTTCGGCGTATACTTAGAAGTGTAACCGCTGAGTCGTGGAGTGGGTAGATATTTTAGCTTTAGGAGATACTGCCAAATAGTTTTCCAAGGGGGTTGTGCCAGTTTACACTTCTACCAGCAATTCAGTTGGCCAACATTCTTGTCAACACTTTGTATTGTCAGTCATTTCAGTTTTTTTCATTCTGCTGCTGTGTGATGGTATCTCTTTGTGGTTTAAAATGGCTTTCCCTGATGAGCAATAACTTGGGGTCCCTTTCCATACATTCATCGGTCACTTGTATGTCTTCTTTTATAACATATCTGTCATTTCATTTGCTCAATTTAAAACTATTTTTTAAACATATATTCTGTATATGATTCTTTCACTGGATTTTTGTGTTGTAGATATTTTCTCCTACTCTGTGACCTGTCTTTTCAGTCTCACATTGGTGTCTTTTGATGAACATAAATTCTTAGGGTGAATTAAATCCAATTTAACAATATTTTCTTTTATGGTTAGTGCCTTTGCCTCTTGCTTAAGAAGTCTTTTTCTGCCTGAGGTCATGAAAACATTCTTTTTTTTTTTTTTCAAAAATATTTTTTATGTTTCCACCTTTTAAATTTATGTCCCTGATGACCTCAAATTAGTTTTTAAGTGTATGGTGTGAAGCAGGCATCAAGGTTCATTTATTTTTTCCATATGGATATCTAATTGTTCTAAAATCACTTACTAAAATTATCATTTTTTCATTACAGACTTTCAGTGGCAATTTTTTTGTATTCTATTGCATTTAGTCCATATTTTACAAATTTGATTATATATGTGTTGGTTTAAATATGATTCTTTTTTCTATTCCATTGGTCCACTCTCATAATTATAATAGCTTTATAAAAGGTATTGTATTATTTCTCCCAAATTCTTCTTCTTTTTTTTTTTTTTAAGATTTTATTTATTTATTTATTTGACAGAGAGAAAGAGACACAGGGAGAGAAGGAACACAAGCAAGGAAATGTGAGAGGGAGAAGCAGGCTTCCTGCCGAGCAGGGAGCCCAATGTGGGGCTCAATCCCAGGACCCTGGGATCATGACCTGAGCCAAAGGCAGATGCTTAATGTCTGAGCCACCCAGGTGCCCCACTCTCCCAATTTCTTCTACTTCAATATTTGTCTTTTTAAGTTCTTAAATTCCCATGTAAATTTTAGACTCATTTGTCAATTTCCAAAACAAACAAACAAAAAAATCCTTGCCTGGGATCTGGTTTTGAATTTCATTGGATCTGTAGATAAGTTTGAGGAGAATCAAATCTTAATAAACTTGAATTCTTCCAATCCATTAATATGTTCCATGACTCAATTTATTTAGGCCTTCTTTACTTTCTCTTCAGTATTTTGCAGTTTTCAGTATATACTGGTCATATAGATCTTTGGTTAGATTCATTTCTAATTATTTTACTTTTTATGAGATTTTATACAGAATTATTTTTAATTTCAATTTCCTATTTTTTTTGTTAGGTCACAGAAATACTTTTAATCTTTGTACACTGATTTTTATATTAGTGACACTCTAAATTCACTTATTAATTCTAATGGTTTACAGATTATTTTGGGTATTTTACGTATATGGTCATGTCTTCTGCAAATAAAGATTATGCTTTTTCTCTTTTCCAATATTTTTACCTTTTCCTTCTTTTGGGGACTTCCCACACAATGTTGAGAATATGTGATGGTGGTACATGCTGTTGTTCTTAGACATTATTGGTTGTCACTGCGGAGGAAATGGTGCCACTGGCAAAATGCACAGGCCATACTCCCACAACAAAGGATTATCCAGATCCAATGACAATAATGCCTGGTTGAGAAATCTTGATGTAAAGGAAAGCAGACTAACATCTCATCAACCTTAGGGCACGGCTACTGATATTTATAACCTTGACCCTGAATCATTAGGAAAACATTAAACTATGATCAGTAGACCCTAAAATATATGCATTCTAGAAAGATTTGTGTAAAAGTGGTTAATATTTGCAACGATTGGGGGCTTTAGGACATGTTTCAACTGTCTAAAGGATTTATTTTTGTGAAAGATCTCATTTCCAAATAGTTCCAAATGCAGGAAGTATTATAGAAAGTCAAGACCTCTTTACAATTTTTGTATTGTTCAAGATAATTTAAAAAACATTTCTGGCTTACTGGATTGATATTTGCACAAAGAGATTCTTTTTTAAAAAAGTTCTAAAACAAACTGTGGTTTGGACTTCATGGCCCCAGTGAACATTCTTCCTTTCTATAGAGACTTTTACACAATAGTCGGCTCGGACCTCGGACCTCAGCAGCATTTGGCTATCAGCTGGGAGTGCATTCAAGAGAGTTCCTTCTGCAGACCAGTCATTCCTTTCACTTTCAGAGCTGGGGCACACTCAGTTGGGGCATGGAAAAGCCAACTAAATTTGCTGTAATTGCAGCAGGTTTCTGGAATTCATCTGAATGGAGAGGAGGAAGGGCAGGAAGGTGTCATGGGAGAGAATTATGTAAAAGTTCATGAAAGGATAAAATGTGCTGGAAATAAAATGAATAAGCAATGACATCTGGAAATTGATTGAAAAAAGGCAACAAATGAAAATGCATCTGGGGAAGAGAAAACAGGACCCAGATTGCCACAGATCTGGAAAGACCAGGAGCGTAGAGAAAGTTCTATTAAAAACAAAATAAACCAAAACCCCTGTGGCATAGTGACATGCATTTGGAAGCAAACAAACTTGGGTTGACTTTCTGACCAAGAGATCTCTATCCATATTTAAGCATGCTTTCTGAGCTATGACATATGTGCATAAAGGGAGCCCAGTAAGAGCCAGTGGTAAGGAAAGATGGCACTGCTCTGGCAAAATACAAAAATGTGCAGAGTTGAGTGGAGATGGTCTTTGTAACTGATAGGTCATGTATTAGGCAACAAAAAACAAATTTCATTGCCTCTTTGATCACTGCATTTATGTCTCACATTCCACCTGTCTCTTTAATGAAATACTTTGTTGAGTACTGGGTCACAATATCATCAAGCTGTTCAGACGACACTGGCTTGTGATACGGCATGAGTGTATTTCTTGGTGTCTTTATAACATAACACTGAATAATACCCAGATTGGCATTGCTGGTCATAAATCATGCTATCATCACACTCTCCAAACATGCAGAGCCAATCGTAATTTTCCCTATCCATCTACAGGATGAAGAGAGTATAACATTATCTACTGGACCTCAAGGTCTTCATTAAGTCACAGAGGAATGAGTGTGTAACACAATCTCAAGATATAAAATGAATCTGTCATATAAAATCTCTAGGGGTGATGAGGTGAAGACCACCAGAGGTTCTGGCTAGTGATTCTTGTGGAAACTCAAAACCAAGACAAAATGCCTTTCACTGCTGAGATTGTGATACGACTATTCATCAAAAACCCAGTCACGTTACTCGGAAAGCTCACAGATTTCTTCCTGCTGTAGTATTTGGTCCTTTGCTTTCCATGTCTTTTCTCTTTAGTTCTTTTGGTCCACTCTGTAATGCTAAGTCTTAAAGTTTAAGGAAGGGGCACTATTTTGTAGTACATATTATACTAATCTGTGGGAAGAGGGCAGCAGGGAAATTATCTATCCATTTGCCCCTAAAGACAAACGTGACACAATACACAGATACCTCCTGTTATGGGTTGAATGCCCCCTAATTTCATATATTAATATCTTAACCCCCAGTATCTCAGAATGTGACTGTATTTGGAGAGTTATTAAGTAATTAAAGAAGTAATTAAATTAAAATGTGGATATTAGGATAGGCCCTAATATAATATGTTTGGTATTCTTATAAGAAGACTAGATTCAGATACACATACACAAAAAAGGAAGATCATATGAGGACATGGAGAAGACAGCCATCTACTACTTAAGGAGAGAGGCCTCAGAAGAAAGCAACGGTGCTGATATCTTGATCTTGGACTTCTAGCCTCCAGAACTGTGAGGTAACAAGTTTCTGTCATTTAAGCCATCCAGCATGTGCTACTTTGTTGTGGCAGCCCTAGCAAATAAGTATATCCATATACAATTTATGTCTTTTTCAGGATATATAAATATTTTCTTCAAGTTAAAGGGGAGTATTAACCAAATACTGAGTGTCATAAAGAAAATAAAGAGGTAGGGCGCCTGGGTGGCTCAGTGGGTTAAAGCCTCTGCCTTCGGCTCAGGTCATGATCTCAGGGTCCTGAAATCGAGGCCCGCATCGGGCTCCCTGCTTGGCAAGGAGCCTGCTTCCCCCTCTCTCTCTGCCTGCCTCTCAGCCTACTTGTGATCTCTCTCTCTGTCAACTAAATAAATAAAATCTTAAAAAAAAAAATGAAGAGGTAATACCAAATAACCCCTACAAATTTTCTTCACATAAAGTGGACAGACAACAGTGTGAATTCACCCTCCATGATACAAATGTTGTCTTCATTGGCATTTGCATAATCTCAAACCCACAGACTGAGATTGAAATGTATATGGGCTCTTTGGGAAGTAACAACAAGACAGCATTGCAGAGGAGTAGAGAAGTAAAACAGAAAACTTGGGTTAAAAAACAGGCTACCATCATAGGCAACTGGGGCTCAATCCCATCAGAGAGCTCTGGGAGAGGGTGTAGAACATGCCTCAGAACTGTTTTTCCTAAAGAGGGAGGCAGGTGCAAACAATCAAATAACTAGGACTAAACTTAACCAAAGAGGTGAAAGGTCTGTACTGTGAAAACTTAAAACACAGATGAAAGGAATTCAAGATGATGCAAACAAATGGAAAGATGTCCATGCTCCTAAGTTGAAAGAACAAATACTGTTAAAATGTCTATACTACCCAAAGCAATCTACACACTTCATGCACTCCCTATCAAAATACCAACATAATTTTTTCACAGAACTAGAACAAACAATCCTAAAATTTGCATGGAGCCCCTATAGACCTCGAATAGCCAAAGCATCTTGAAAAAGAAAATCAAAGCATCACAATTCTAGATTTCAAGTTATATTACAAAGTCGTAGTAATTAAAACAATATGGTACTGACGTAAAAGTAGACACATAGAGTGATGGAATAGAACAGAAAACCTAGAAATAAACCCACAATTATATGGTCAATTAATCTTTGACAAAGGAGGAATGAATATGTAATAGGAAAAAGACAGTTTCTTCAACAAATGGTGTTGGGAAAACTGGACAGCCACATGCAAAAGATTGAAACTGGACCACTTTCTTATGCCATACACAAAAATAAGTTCAAAATGGATTAAAGACCTAAATGTGTGACCTGAAACCATAAAAATCCTTGAAGAGAGCACAGGCAGTAATTTCTCTGACATCAGCCATAGCAGCTTTTTTCTAGATAGGTCTCCTGAAGCAAGGGAAATAAAAACAAAAATAAACTATTGGGACTATATCAAAATGAAAAGTTTCTGCACAGAGTAAGAAACAATCAAAAAACCTAATGATAAGGAGAAGATATTTGCAAATGGCATATCTGATAAAAGGTCAATATCCAAAATACATAAAGATATATATAAAATATATAAAGGGTCAGTATTATCAGTATCCAAAATATATAATGAATTTAAACAACTTAAAACCCCAAAAACAAATAATCCAATTAAAAATGGGCAGAAGACGAACAGACATTTCTCCAAAGAAGACATAGAGTTCGTCAATAGACACATGAAAAGATGCTCAACATCACTTATCATCAGGGAGATGCAAATCAAAGCTACAATGGGGTATCACCTCACACCTATCAGAATCACTTAAAATAAAAAACACAAGAAACAACAGTTATTGGTGAGGATGTGGAGAAAAAGGAACCCTGTTCAGCTGTTGGTGAGAATGCAAACTGGTACAGCCACTACGGAAGACAGTATGGAGGTTCCTCAAAAAATTAAAACTAGAACTACCTTACAATCCAGTAATCACATTACTGGGTATTTAACCCCCCAAATACAAGAACACTAATTCAAAGGGATACATGCATCCCTGTGTTTACTGTAGGATTAAATATAATTGCTGAATTATGAAAGCAGCCCAATTGTCTATCAATAAATGAGTGGATAAAGATGTGGTATATATATACACAATGGAATATTATTCAGCCATAAAAAGAATGAAATCTTGCCACGTGCAACAACATGGATGGAGCTAGAGAGTATAAGTCTAAGTGAAATAAGTCAGTCAGAGAAAGACAAATACCATATGATTTCACTCATATGTGGAATTTAAGAAACCAAGCAAATGAGCAAAGGAAAAAAAAAAGAGGGAGAGAGAGAGGGGAAAAAGAGAGAGAGAGAGAGGCAAACCAAGAAACAGACTCTTAACTATAGAGAATAAACTGAATGGTTACCGACGGGAGATGGGTGGGAGGATGGGTCAAAGAGGAGATGGGATTAAAGAGTGCAGATATCGTGATGAAAAAAAATTAGGTTATGACATCCAAGTGCTTAGCTCCATGCCTGGTACAGCGTAAACAATGGTGGCTCACCACCAATATCATCATTGTTAAGGTGGCCATTATTACCCTGGTGGATGGCTGGGCTGCTCTGGGGGCCTGGCCCTCCACAGCTCAACGGTAACGGGTCCTTTGGAGGAAATGAGTGGATGGCCCTCCCTGCCTATAACGAGACCAGTCTTTCCCACTTTGTTTATAACAGCATTGGAAATGTCAATGTTTGTGGGGTAAGTTCACCCATGATAACCGTGTTTTTACCCAATTACAATTCAGTTTTTATCTCCTCTTACAGGGGGTTATTTTAATATTGAATCAATTCACACCAACATAATCTTTAAAGAGAAAAAAAGTCTAGTCAAATAAAATACCCAGGCCACCGGTCATGTGGTTCCTGCCTGGGGAGAAGTGTTGTGAAGGTGTTCCCTCACATGAAAGAGTCCCATCAGAGTCGTCTTCCCAGCGTGTGTTAATTATTTTCAACGTCTCTTGGAAGCATGGGAGACATAGTGACAAACGTCCTGGCTAAATGCACTAGGGATAACTCAAGGGTTATTAGTCTTCCATGCACTAGCGTGGAGGCCTCAGCTGTTACCTAACCGCAGCTGGGAGTTCACCTTGTAGAAGACACACCAGGCCCAATGGGCCCACCTGAATAAACACTGAAGCTGAGCCTGAATCCCCCAGTGGAAGGGCCTACAGAAGCACTTGGGGCTTCCCGAAGGGATGTGAGGGTCCAGAGAAGGCTGAGTGCCAACAGGAGATACATTGGTGGTTTGGGGTAGTTATTAAGTTCCCAATTGTTGAAGTCAGACTCTGTGGGTTCAAATCCCACCTTTATCTTTTATTACCTTTGTGACTTTTAAGTCTCTTAGTATATTTATTTACTCCAGTCCCCACCTTTAAGGAGTTAGAAGGTAAATGGGGGAAAGCAAGCAAGCAAGGGTGGTAATTGCAAGAGAAGGATATGTACTATCCTAGAGGCAAACCCAGGAAACAGTGAGAGAAAAGAGGAAAAAAAAAAAAAAAAGAGTGAGCCAGGTGCAATAGTTACTCATCAAATCCATTTGTCATTGGTTGAAAGCTGCACCTCTCTGGTAGCCCGGCCTGTTCTGTTCAGGCAGCCAGAGTCCTCAGGCAAAGGATGGCAGCTGCTTACAGCAAATACTCAGGCTTACATTGAACAACTGGTGCCGAGGGGATATGGGCAGTGCATGGAAGTGACATTCTATGGATGCTTTCTTGTGTGCTAGCGGCTCTTCAGAAGAAGTCCTCCCCCTTCTTAGTCCATGGGCTGCAGGTGGCCCAGTAGTAGCTCTAGCAGTAGGCCCAGGACTTAGCCCCGCTGAGCTAGCCAATCAGGTTGTTTCGTCCCCACAACTACAGTATGTGGTTCACAAGTCCCAAGCCAGAACAGAGAGCTCTCTCCAGGACCTTTATCAGCAAAGAGGCTCCCTCTCGACACAGAGGTTTCTAGCTGTGAAGCGGATGCAAGTGGAAGCTGCCAGGAGCTAGCTCTAGCCCCAGATCAGGAGAGCTGGCTTGAGGTTGAAGGAATCACATGGGGAGGGTAGCAAGAGATGGCACACAGCGTGCATCCCAAGATCCAGGCTTAAGTTTGGACTTCATAGTTACGTGAATTCATCAATTGCTTTTGTTTGCTAAAATTATTTGAGGGTGCCTGGGTGGCTCAGTTGTTAAACAGCTGCCTTCAGCTCAGGCCATGATCCCAGGGTCCTGGGATCGAGGCGCTCGTCAGGCTCCCTGCTCAGCGGGAAGCCTGCTTCTCCCTCTTCCACTCACTTCCCCTGCTTGTGTTCCCTTTCTTGCTGTCTCTCTCTCTCATTAAATAAATAACCTTTAAAAATTTAAAATTATTTGATTGGGGTTTTTGTTACTTTAAACTAGAAGAGTCTCATCTTCTTACCAATAGAAATACTTGTTAATCATATATTACTTTCACTTTTCTTTCTCAGATTTTAACATTTTTTTTTTTAATTTATTCATTTGACACAGAGAGAGAGATTACAAGTAGGCAGAGAGGCAGTCAGAGAGAGAGGAGAGAGGAGGAAGCAGGCTCCCTGCCGAGCAGAGAGCCCGATGTGGGCCTCGATCCCAGGACCCTGGGATCATGACCTGAGCCGAAGGCAGCGGCTTTAACCCACTGAGCCACCCAGGCGCCCGATTTTAACATTTTTTTGGATACTTTTTTCCCCTAAGTTGTGGTAAAATACACTTTACATAAAATATACTTTTTGTCTTATTAGCTCAGGCTGTTATAATAGAAGACCATGGTCTGAGTGGCTTAAACAGCAGAAACGCATTTCGACTGTTCTGGAAACTGGGGAGTTTGAGATCAGGGAGCCAGCATGGTTGGGTTTGGGTGAAGGCCTTCCTCCTAGTTTACACATGGCCGCCTTCTTGCTCTCCCCACGTGGCTAAAAGAGAGCAAGAGGCCTTTCTTCTGTCTCTTCTTATAAGGGCACTAATCCCATTCATGAAGGCTCTGCTCTCATGACTTAATTAATTTCCAAAGGTCCCACCCCCAAATACTATCACATTGGCAATTAGGGCTTCAACACACACTCTTTGGGAAGACACACATACTATGTCCACAACACCATTTTATCTGTTTCAAAGCCTTATTAAGTTCCTTCACGTTGTTGGGCAACCATCACCACTCTTCATCTCCAGAACTTTTTCATCACCACAACCAGAAACTTTGTGCCTATTAAACAATAACTCTCCCCATTACCTCTTTCCCTGGCCCCTGTTAACCATTGTACTACTTTCTGTCTCCATGAATTTGCCTCTTGTAGATACCTCATATAAGTGGAATTGTACAATATTTATTGTTTTGCATACAGCTCATTTCACTCAGCATAAAGTTTTCAAGAGTCATCCGTGTTGTCACATATGTCAGAATTTCATTCCTTTTTCAGGCTGGCGAATATTCCATTGTATGTATATATTACATTTTCTTCATCTGTTTGTCAATGGCAGTTGGGTTGTTTCTACCTTTTGGCTATTGCGAATAATGCCACTGTGAATATGGGTGTATGAGCATATTCTGCCAGTAGAAGCTCCTCAGTGCTGAGGTGTCACGCAGCATTATAAGGCTCTGGGCTCTGGGGATAGGGCCTGGCTCCCACAGCTTCAACATTGGCTAAGAGCCTTGTCTTCTTCCTACGTATTGCCTTATCCCCTTCAAAGTGAATTATATAAATTAATCCTGGAGTCATACTGCTCTGTATGATTCCTACCTCTGGCACTTATGGCACTTACTAGTTTGCTATTTATTTATTTATTCCCAAGTTTTTATTTAAATTCTTGTTAGTTAACATACAGCATCATGTTAGTTGCAGGTGTAGAATTTAGTGATTCAGCACTTCCATACATCACTTGGAACTCATTATAATAAGGGTACTCTTAATCCCCATCATCCATTTAAACCCCCCCCCCCACATTTCCCCTCTGGTAACCATCAGTTTGTTCTCTAGAGTTAAGAGTCTATGTCTTGGTTTGTCTCTCTCTCTTTTCTTTCCCCTATGTTCATTTATTTTGTTTCCTGAATTTCGCATATGAGTAAAATCATATGATGTATGTATTTTGCTTAGCATAATACCTTCTAGTTCCACCCATGTCATTGCTAATGGCAATGGTCCTCATTCTTTTTTATGACTGAGTAATATTCCACGATACGTATATCATATATATATCACATTTTCTTTATATATAAATATATCTTTCACATCTCCTTTATCCAGTCATCAGTCAACATTTTGCCACTTACTAGCTTTTAACCTTTGCCTAGTTATTTAACAAACACAAGTATACGTATTAATAATTATTATATCTACCAATATGATAGCCATGATAATGATTCCACACTGCGATAATAAGGCCTAATATGTGTATTCCAACAAATTGTTATAGTATTAAAGAGTGGTGTGTCAATTAGGATTGTTTGCAAGCACCAAAATCCACCTTTGAGTAACATAAACAGAACAAAACAGAACAAAACAAAAGAACATTTATTTGAAAGCTATCCAAGACTTCACCAAACTTATGGGGAAACAGATTTGGGAAAAGGAATATATAGTCATTAGGGGGCTGTGCCTAGAGTGACAGAATCCAGCTGTTTCATCTCTCCTTGAGTCATTCCCCTCAAGATTCCAAGTTTCAGGAGAGGGAGTCTGATACAGCTGATCCTATACCAACTCATCCACTGGCTGGGGTCAGGGCAGGGGTGAGTGGGGAAAGGAGTGGTCAGGAAAGAGGGAGGGGTCAGCAGTAAGAGAAAGGATATTCCAGGATCCCTTTGACTTCTGAAGACCAACCCAGGGCATCTGAATTTACCATCCCACTAAGATGGCACACAGTGGCAAGTTGTAATCCCCCAAAGGAAATTAGAGTGCCTCTTGGACTTGCCATTTAATTTTTTTCACATACAGCTTGAAATAGGAGAATGAAAACTCTTGAATTAGAGTAGTGCGTCTCAAATTTTAATGCGCATATGAATCACCTGGAGATCTTGTTAAAATACAGATTCTGATTCAGTAGATCTGAGGCAAGTCTGAGATTTTGGGGGTGCCTGGGTGGCTCAGTGGGTTAAGCCTCTGCCTTGGGCTCAGGCCATGATCTCAGGGTCCTGGGATCGAGCCCCACATTGGGCTCTCTGCTTAGCAGGGAGCCTGCTTCCTCCTCTCTCTCTGCCCGCCTCTCTGCCTACTTGTGATCTCTCTCTCTGTCAAGTAAATAAATAAAATCTTTAAAAAAATAGTCTGAGATTTTGCATGTAACAAATTCGCAGGTGATGCCTTTGGTGCTGATCTCTGAACAACACTGTGAGAAAAAGGGATTAGAAAATTGTGTGTTTGAGCAACTGTCTGATACTGATAATCATCTTTTTTATGTTATACATAACTCAAAATTTTACATTTCTTTTATTGAGATACAATTCACATACTATAGAACTCATCTGTTTTTAGTGTACAGTTCAATGGCATATAGTGTATTCGTAAGGTTGGGTGAACACCACCACCATCTAATTTCAGAACATTTTCATCATCCCCAAAAGAATTTCCCCATTAGTAGTCATTCACCACTTCTTCCTTTCCTCGGCCCCTGGCATCCACCAACCTACCCTCTGTCTCTATGGGGTTGCCTATTCTGGACAGTCCATATAAATGAAATTATATAATGTGTCACCCTGGCTGCTTTAGCTTAGCATAATGTTTTCTAGGTTCATCCAACCAGGGTAAGCCTGAGACTTCATACCTTTTTATGGCTGAACAATATTCCATTGAATGGATGTCCCTTCTTTTGTTTATCCTCTCATCAGTCCAGGGACATTTTGGGGTTATTTCCCTTTTTTTTTTCTTTTTTGGCTATTATAGATAGTGATGTTGTGCACATTTGTGTACATATTTATGTGTTTACATACTTCAGATCTCTTGGGACTATAAGAATGAAACTCTGTGTTTAACTTTTTGAGGAAGGGCCAATCTTTTTCTCACAGAGGCTGCATCATTTTACACACCCACCAACAATGTCTGAGGGCTTTCATACTCCACACCCTCATCAACACTTGTTACTATCAGTCTTTGATTATAGTCATTCTAGTGAGTATAAAGTACTATCTTATTGTGGTTTTTATTTGCATTTCTCTAATGACTGATTCTGGTAGCATCTTTCCATGTGCTTTTGGCAATTTATATATTTCCTTTGGAGAAATATCTATTCAAATCTTTTGTCCCTTTTTAATGGTGTTATTTGTCTTTTTATTATTTAGTTGTAAGAATTCTTTAAGTCTTCTGCTTCCCTTTTCCCCATTGAATGCTGTTGGCACCCTTGTCTAAATCAACTGACCATCGATGTGTGGGTTTATTTCTGAACCCTCAATTGTGTACCATTGATCTATATGTCTATCCTTATGCTAGTACACACAGTCTTAATTACTGTAGCTTTATAGCAAATTTGAAATTGGGAAGTGTGAGTTCTCCAACTTGGTTCCTCAGTAAGGTTATTTTGGCTATCTTGAGTCCTTTGCATTTCCATTACTTTTAGAATTAGATTGTTAATTTCATCAAAAAAAGGAAACTTTCTTTGGGCTTAGTTTTCTCTTCTTAGGGTGGAAGAGTAGGTTATTAATTTGAGATTGTCTTTCTTTTTTAAAAAAATATTTTATTTATTTATTTGAGAGAGAGAGAGAGAGAGAGCATGAACAGGAGGAAGAGGCAGAGGGAGAAGCAGACTGCCTCCTAAGCAGGGAGCCTGATGTGGAGTTCCATCTAGGGACTCCCGGATCATGACCTGATTTGAAGGCAGATGCTTAACCAACTGACTGAACCCAGGCACCCCGGAGGTCATCTTTCTAAATATGGGCGTTTTGCAGCTATAAATTTCCCTCTAAGTACTGCTTTAACTACTGTCATAAGTGTGTTTTTATTTATTTATTTATTATTTATTTATGATTTTATTTATTTGTCAGAGAGACAGAGAGCACAAGCAGGGGGAGCAGCAGGCAAAGGGATAAGCAGGCTCCCCGATGAGCAAGGAGATGGATACGGGACTTGATTCCAGGACTCAGATCATGACCTGAGCTGAAATCAGATGCTTAATGGACTGGGCCACCCAGGGATCCCTGTGTTTTAGGTTTATTCATCTCTAAGCATTTTCTGATTTTCCTGTGATTTCTTCTTTGAACCACTGTTTTTTAAGAAGGTGTTGTTTAATTTGCACGTTTGTGACTTTTTCAAATTTCCTTCTATTATTGATTTCTAATTTTATTCACTTGTGCTCAGAGAACACACTTGGTATGATTTTAGTCCTTTTAAATTTATTTATTTGTATCAGTAAAAACATGATCTAGCCTGGAGAATATCTCATGTACACTTGAGAAGAATATACATTCTCCTGTTCTTGGGTAGAGTGTTCTCTCTATTAGGTGTGGTTGGCTTAGAATGCTTTGCAAATCTTCTATTTAATTGTTGATTTTTTTGTCTCTTTTTCTATCTATTACTGAAAGTGGAGTATTTGAAGTCTCTAACTATTATTGTTGAATTGTCTACTTCTCCCTTCAATCCTGTCAGTTGTTGCTTCATGTTTTTTGGTGCTCTGTTATTAGGTGCAGTTGTCTTTTAAATCAGAGAGGAGGGAAAAGGATGAGTTATAAACAAAATTGCATTTATTCTGTCTCTTATTTTTATCCACGTATTTGCCTTTCCTGGCTCTCATCTTTCTTTATGTAGATTTGAGTTACTGTCTAATGTACTTTCATTTCATTCAGAAGGACTCTTTAAAATTTTTTGTTATTGTTTTGTTATGGGTGGGTCTCAGGTTCCTTTATTGGCTTCTTATTTAATTTTTTTCAGAAAGAAGATGATGTATCCAAGGGAGTGGCTATGAAATCTTTAGAGATAACTGACAAAATGTTAAAACAATAATTAGTCTTTGTTACAAAAAGCATTTTGCTTTCTTTGGAAATACTATAGTTCTTTTATTTGAACCAGTTCTATAGGTTCTCTTGTTTCTAAAACTGAAAAAAAAAATTCTTTTCTGTAAGAGTGATGAAAAAACCCTTCCTGAATGTAGCAATGCTAATAATTAAATTATGAAAAGCACTTCAGTCTTCAATCATGAAATAAATTCTTTGTGAAATCAAATTGAAGTCTATAAACAATGGTGTTTGTTTAAAAAACTGAACAAATAATGGCAAGTTTAGATAAAGGCACAGAACATAATTCTTGAATATTGAGTGGTAGGATTGTCTTTCATAACTCCTTCCAAAGTATTTTATACACATTAATTTAAATCTCACAAGTGTTCACTGGTAGATCATTTATCCACAAGTGTGCCAGTAGGTCGTTTGTCCCATACAGGATGGTCCATAGAGGTCGTCCATAGAGGATGGAATTGAAGATACAACTAATGGAGTCTGGAATCATAATTTTCTTACCAGAAGCAAATGTTATTTCTCTCAGAATAGCCCTGGGCCTTTAGAGAGACTAGTAGGCATCTGCCTAATAGCATTTGCATTTAATCATGGACAAAGAAGAATCTAACATAGGCCTTAGCAAATGGCAAGTGTATTTAGTGGCCTTGCACCATAGAAACATGTCCATTTGCAGTGTACAGTAATCCCACACTGTTTCTGATCTTGCCTATCACAGACCCTCTTGTTTCCTTGGCCAGGTAGGCAGGGAGGCGAGCTCCCTTCTTCAAGTCACTGAGGAACTGATTGCTGTCATAACACATCTGCTGATATCATTTGGGCCAAGTAAGCATTGTCGATCTTACTCAAGAATAGTACTTTGCTCAAAGCTCTTCTGGAGAGTTCCTTCTCAGCATGACTCATCAGGACGTTTTCTCAGAAACTTAGTGGCTATCTGTGAGGTCCAGCCACTAATGATCTACCTTCCTGTTCAGGCAGGATATTTTTCCTTCGGCAACTAAAGAAATTCTTTTTATAAAGAGTTCTCCTGCTGAGCTTTTGGAGGATTAAGTGCCTAGTTGAGTGCCCTCCACCAGGGAAACCTGGAATGGATTTGGTTTATTTCCTAACTGTGTGGAATCCATTTTCAAAACTGTCAACCAAAGCATATTAACAGAAGGAGTCCCATGAGCTATTTGTGGATTCCACCCATAGTTCTGAGGGCTTGACCTCAAGTCTTACCTATCTTGAATGTGATGCATTGAACAGGGAGGAGTAAAACAACCCATTCTGATGAATATTGATACTTTATGAAAAGCAGGTCTAATGCTAACCCAATATGATTTTTCAAGGGGAGTCTTTTTGCTAGAGGAGCTATTTTTCCCAAGGTCTCTCCATCTAACAGGTTACCTGAGGTCTAGTTTATTTACTTCTTCCACTAGGTGGCAGGACTTCTAAGCAATGTCGCAAATGTGTCCCAGAAAGTTCTCTTGGAACAGAGAAGTTAGAGTTGTCAACATTTGATGCAGGTCAAGAAGTTTAACTGGATTATGCCTCTGGGTTTCTATGATTACCTTGCTCTACATTCCTCCCTGTAATGCAGTTTATTTTTCCAGACAAACAATGCATTAAGAATGTGTTTTTGCTTTTGGCATGATGTCTCTGTTTCAGAAATTATTTTAATCACAGATCTTTGACTGAAACATCTGTGGTTTCTTGTTTTCAACAGGAAAGAGGAGTGCACTCTGGACTCTGAAATGACAAAGGATTGAATCTTTTATTTCCATCTAAAATGTCGAGGGAGGAGGATGGAGTGTTGGTGCTGGTGGGAGAAGGTGGGAGTGTTTGGTCCAAATAGAATGAAAATACATAAAAGGAAATAAAAGGTATGATTTTTAAGATGTGGCAAACACTACTAATGTAAGAGAAAGTCAACTGCTTCTATGAACTAGTATCGTGAATTATTGGGGTCAAATTATGTTTTCCTTAAATTTCATCACTGAATAATGGCCCCTTTGGCCCATGATTCAGTGTGAGTGGCATTTGGGGTGATCCTAATTGAGAAATTAGTCAAGATGCTTTAGAAATCATGTCATCAAATACTTGTCATCAAATATTTTCCCAGCTATCGGAAAATAAACGGGTGAAAAATGAAAAGGTCAAATTGCCATAAAACCTTTGGCTTTTTTATGGGCAGTTGTGAATAGCATCACTCACTCTCAGATAACTGGAGCTTGAATTACATGAAATAAGCCTTTGGAATTAAGTTGATGGGTGGTCTTTATTTTAGTTTGTTACTCTGGCACTTGAGTACCAATACTTAATATTCATGATTAAGTCCAAGGAGGAAAATGCTTGAAATTACACCCTTCTTTTGTGTTTAGAGAAGAATCTTGTCTCGGCCAAACTTTTTATTTCATCAACATATTTTAACCTTCCTCAACAGAGCAGAGGTAGAGTTCCAAGTGCCATTAAATGTTTACCTTTGGTTCACTTGCTGCAGAATGTGACAGGTTTACAGATGTGTTTCCAATACAAAGACAAGGTTCCTGGGTCTCTCTTTCTCTCTTCTGCAACACAAAACCTCACAAAAGCCTATATAATACAGATACAGCTGTTGGGAAAGTTCAGGCATAGCAACTCCCCAAACATGTCATCTGTTGTCTCCTTGGCTGCTCCTGTGAAGGTCTGGCTCTCACAGACAGGTGCCCTTATTTATAAACACCTCCCATGAAGACAGCCAAAGGTGTAAGGTGTGCCTGTCAGGGTGAGTGATGGGTGCAGTAGGAACGAGTACATGGGTGGGATGGTGGTGAGTTGAAACCTGAGCCCTTCTAATCCCTTGGAGCAGGACACCTGGAAGCTCCTCCTGCCACTCCCCGACCCCCCCAACAAACTCTGGTTTTTTCAGATCTGGGAGGGTGGAGAGAAGCCAGTAAATAGCATGTGGATGTGGAGGGGGGATGGGACGAAGACCTGTTTGGGTAATTTAATCCCAGTCAGTGAATTTCAAAAAGCCTCTCTTGAGTGCAAACAAAGCTATCAGTGGGGTCATTCTTGGATTTTCACTTTGGTGGCCCTTAGGCTCTACAGGGCCTGCCTTTGACCCACTGCCCTGGCAACACAGCTTATTTTTCCTGCTTCTTTTCCTCTTGAAATTCTCTGGGTGGAGGTCAGGGTGGGGTAAGGAAATATTTGAAAAGAACGACCACTGCGAAATCTCCTTAGTCTGCTGCCTCATCCTAGCCCTTTGGTGAATCTTGAAACATTGGTTGGCTCTTCCACAAAGGTGATTGATCACATGTTGGTTTTCAGATTGTAAAATGAGAATATTCCTTTCTCCTTTAGTTTGAATTTATGTTTGTACTCATCAAATCCAGGAGTTTGTGCCTGATAGTTCAAATAAAGTGTTATAATTGCATAACTCTGTATGCGGTTTGTCTTGAGAAAGGAAACTTAATTTAGATACCAGTAATAAACTAAGTTTTTTCTAAGAGACAAAGCATTGTATAAACAAGCTCAGGCATTGTAAAGGAAGGGCTTTGGAACTAGGCACATTTGGTTTAGATTTCTCATTCAGCGTTTAGTACATATAAATGACCTCAGACAAGTTATTCTACTTCTTTGTGCCTTAGTTTTCTCCCTCTGTGAGATAGGGATAGAATATCTCTCTGTCAGTGCTGAGACTGGCTGAGTGCATAATAGGAAACAGGGAGCACTCATTCTGATGCGGAGTTCGGGCTCAGTGCTTGCTGACTCCTTTCAAACAGAACCTGTTTAAAAACAAGGATTAATCACGAAGCAGCTCCTCTAAAATGTTATCTTCTTGGTTGAATTTTAATCATAGAAGAAAAGGTTTTCCTGGACACATCTGAATTTTCTGCTCTTTTCCCTTTCCCGGAAGAAACCCCAAATACAGAAGGGCAGTTAAAGACAATGTTGGGTGGATGGGAAATAAATAGAGCATGAGTGGTGTCCTAATCAGGAAGATTTTTTTTTCCCCTTCTGGTCATAGAATTTTCCTTTGCCCCTGTTAATACCCGTCTCAAGAGATAAAAGCGTGTATGTGCCTTTCTCCACTCACGTGACACCATTTCTGAAGATATTGATGTATTCTTGCCTGTTTGATAGAAATCTAATTCCAGGGATAATAAAATAAGAATATTAGAACTGGAAGAAACTATCCTTATTATTAAAACAGCATGTTGGGAGGACTTAGAGGGGGTTTGAGAACCTGGAGTTGCCATACAGTGAGTTCACAGCACAGTGGGGTTTAAAATCCAGATTATTTGATTTTTAATCCAAAACCCTGTATTTCAGAGAGGGTGTTTCATCGTAAGTGGTTGTGCATTTCTTCTCTCAGCTGCTACACGTGGTTGACAAGAAAGATGGAGGCCAACATGAAGAAGGCGGGCTTTTTTTGCTTGTCTTCACACAATCCTTTATTGTCTTGAAAGAGAGGAGGCAGATGGATTCAAGGTGGAAAAAAAGAAAGAATCAAGAATGACTTTTCCAGGCAGCAATCACCACAGAAGTTTCTGTTTGGGGCAAATATTAGAATATTGAATCTTGAGTTTGCCATTTACCCTATCAATTAATTAAACACAGACTCACAGATTTGAGGAGCATCTAACTAATATAATTTGTGGGAAATCAGAAGGCATATTTATTAAAGATGTATAAGGAACTATCTCATATGGGTTTGTTTTGATTACTGTATGAAAGTAAATCATAGTGAGATTTCTCAGGCTTTACAACTATGCATTAAAAATTAACAACCAGTTTCAGGCCAAAATCTTTTCTCTAACCTGTGTTCCATATCTCGTTCCAAGAGCAGCATGCTTTGCCAAGCATACCGGATGGGGCATCTGCAACAAGGCCTGGAAAGGAGAATTTTGCCTTGAGTTTGAAGGTGTTATTTTTCCCATGGTTTGATTTGCCTGGCTTTCTTTGCCTGGCATTTTTTTCCTTTTCCTTTGCAAGGAAAGGGAGAAATGAGGAGTGTTAGTTGCTGACGAAGTCAAGAGGACGCTGAGGCTGGCTGGGTTTATTACTTTTGGCCAATAAATGGCGTGATGTGGTTTTACTTCCTATTTGTAGAGCCTTTCTAGAAACCTGGACCCTGTTCTTCAGTGAGTCCTCCTTGTCAGCTTATATATATTAAAAGAGAGAGAATGAAAGTCCAAAAGAAGGAAAGGGATTTTAAAAAGCAGTTCCTTTAAGAGAACAGGGAACCCCATGGGAAAGCAGTGGAATCCGAAGGAATAGTGCAGAAGATGATTATCAGCCTGTAAACTATGTCATTCCAATACAGAATTTGGGGAATTCGTATGCGTCATGTCTCTCTCGTAGTCCACTGAAGGTACTAACACTGATAACAACAGCATCAGAGATGACATATGTGTGGCACATCCCAGTTTATCAATGACTTGTTTGCACACACTATTTCATTTAAATAATGAAAGTATGGAACACAAAGCAAATTTTTTGAGTATTCATATTACCCAGCCCAGGGCTTGGGCCCCAGGTTGTCACGCAGGAGCAGCACAGAGGGGGAGACAGTGGGCCTGGCATCTAGGTATCTGGTTTTGTGTCTGCTCTGTCATCAAAGCCTTGAGTACAGCATAAGCCCCCCGGCCTGTTTTCTCGTCTTTAATGCAACAAAATTTTATGAGATGATCTCTAAGAATCCTCCCAGGACCCACAGCCTAATTCTACGATCCATTTCCCTTGATGGGAAGAAATCTTCATCTTAGACAAGGCATCATTTGAGTGTTGAAAGGCTATCTCTGGGGGCACCTTGGTGGCTCAGTCAGTTGAGCGCCCGACTCTTGATCTCAGCTCAGGTCTTGATCTCAGCGTGGTGAGTTCAAGCCCAGTGTTGGAGCCTACTTAGGAAAAAAAAAAAAGAAAAGAAAGAAAGACTGTCTCTGCTCTTGGAGGAAGCTCTGTATGGCAGCCAGCAGTTTGCTCAGAGGTTTACAGTTGGTTTACAAAACCATTATCTTTTCAAGCATGCAGCTAGCTAAAAAAAATATTGCTTTCTTCACCACCATTTCTATTTTGAAACAGAAAATTCTCCTTGAAAAGATTTAAATGGGAGTGTGTACCGCACATATTGTGTAACTACCCCACGGTGTAACAAGTCTAACAAAAACAAGGATCACTTATCGGATGCCATAAGCCAAGTCTTCTCAAATGTAATTCTAAGCCAGGAATATCTTCAATCTGCGCACATAAATACTTATGTTACTTAAAAAGAAGTTTCTACATGGCCCGGCAAATATATGAAAATGAAGAGCATGTGTGCATACAGGAAAGGACAAGCTGTGTTGCAGCAATAATCTGAGGGGTGTGTGTGTGTGTGTGTTTGTGTGTGTGTGTGAGAGAGAGAGAGAGGAAGAGAGAAAGAAATAGGGAAGGTGGATATGATTAAAAGAACGAGTGTTGTGAATTCAGAGTTAAAAAATAAAATCATAGGGGCGCGTGGGTGGGTCACTCGGTTAAGCATTTGCCTTCAGCTCAGGTCATGATCCCAGGGTCCTGGGATGGAGCCCCTCAGTGGGCTCCTTGCTCAGCCGGGAACTTGCTTTTCCCTCTCCCTCTGCTGCTCCCCCTACTTGTGCTCGCACGTGCTCTCTCTCTGTCTCTCTGACAAATAAATATATAAAATCTTTTTTTAAAAAAGCATAGGAATGTTGCTTCTTTAACTTGGGATGTAAGATTCTACTACATACTTGTTCATTTTACACATGCCTTGAAAGGTGATCTTAAAACCAATGGAAGAAAATTTAAAGTAGCGTGGGAGAAAGAGAGAAAAGTCCAGTCAGAATATTGTCTTTAGTAGACGACCAGTTTCCAGGGCTCGGGGTTTTTAGGTGTATTTCTCCTTAGTTTCAAGAAAACTTTGTAGCTTGTCATTGAGAGCTATATCTTTTCCCAGTGCCAACTGTGTGATTTCCTTTTTAGTAGCTTTTTATTATTCATTTTAAGGATTCTGTTTCATAAACAAACATTTTAAAAATAAACTTATTGGGGTACCTGGGTGGCTCAGTGGGTTGAATGTCTGACTCTTGGTTTCAGCTCAGGTCACGATGTCAGGGTCCTGGGATCGAGCCCTGCATCCAACTCCACAATCAGGGGGGAGTCTGCTTAAAGAATCTCTCCCTCTGCCCCTCCCCACCCTGCTCATGCACACTGTCTCTTTTCCTCTGTCTCCAAAATAAATAAATAAATCTTTTTAAAAAAACCTATTATTTTGGAGTAGTTTTAGAATTGTGGAAAAGTTGCCAAGATAGTATGAAGAGTCCCTAAACATCTGTCACCCCATTCCCCCGGTGTTAATATCTACACTGTGATGCACATCAGACAAAACTAAGAAATCGATATTGGTATGTTGCTATTAACTGAATTCCAGACTTTGTACGGATTTGACCTGTTTTTCCACTCATGTCCTTTTTCGGTTTCAGAATCCCATTCAGAATACCATGTTGCATTTAGCCAGCTCTGTTTTCTATGGACAAGCAGAAGGGTCTTCAAATTCCTTTAAGAGGCATTGCCTTTTTTCTAGAGATCCCCTCCATATTGTTTTAGAGGTAGTGTTGCACAGTGCTTAGCTAGCCTCTGCTTTTCTGACCAAGCACCAATTGCCCCCAGCATGGTGTTGGTTGGTTCTCCTTGACAGCGCCACTTACAAATCTCTTCAGGGCACTCACTTGTCAGGCTGTGCTGTAATCTCACAGGTATAGGAGTCATTGGGCATTAAAGCTGTGTGTCGGCAGAGAAGAAATGCTGCACACTCAGGCAGGGCAGTGTGTTCCACATGGGTTTGGTGGTATCAAGTAAGGTCTTGAGGCCTTTGTTTATAGCTAGTGTAGCTAGACCCTTAAAGTTAAGCCCCATGGAGCAAGGGATTGGTTCTGTTTGGGTCACTACTGTCCTTCCAGGTCCACCTCGTGCTTGTCCCAAAGTAGGCTCTTAATAATATTTGTTGAATGAATGAATGAATGGTTGGATGGATGAATGAATGAATGAATGAATTCATAGGAAGGTGAGAAGCTGCAAGGCTGTAGGAACAACAGCAGAGACAGGGAACACCACGGTTGGCAAAGGAAGGGCATTTGGCTCTCTCCCTCCCCACCCAGGCGGCCTTGGCAGTGAGGATGAAGGAATCCTCCCCAGTGGGGGGCAGTTTGGAGTTCTTCAGCTGTTCTTAGTTGGAAGGCTCACTTCGCTACATCACACCTGGCTATATTTCAAAGATTAATGAACAGCATCTTGTCAGATTTAATATATTGCACTTGGGGAGTTTACTTTGACGATGTAATCATAAATTCCCTGAGCTGCGAATTACACCTTAAGGACTTAAATGAAGTTCTAGTGAGAACCAAAGAAACAGGAATCACCGTAAAATGTAAAAAGTGCCAGTTTTGAGAGAAAACTGTAAATTTTCTAGGACATTAGGTTTCAAAAGAAGGATTACACACAGACTAAACAAAGTAGAAGTCATAAAAATTTAAAGACACCACAAAACATAACAAAAATAAGATCCTTTTTAGTTATGACAGAATTCTAAAAGGAAACTTAAACCAAATTATGCCACCCAAGCAGAGCCATTAATTAACCTAATGAGAAAATATGTTCCATTTCCATGGCCAAAGCATGTCAGGAAGTCTTTGACATTTTAAAATAGGAAAGAAAGAAAGGAAGAAAGGAAGAAAGGAAGAAAGGAAGAAAGAAAGAAAGAAAGAAAGAAAGAAAGAAAGAAAGAAAGAAAGAAAGAAAGTGAGAAAGAGAGGAAGGAAGGAAAGAAGGAAGGAAGGAAGGAAGGAAAAAAGAAAGAGAAAAGAAAGAAAGAAAGAAGAAAAGAAAGAAAGAAAGAAAAGCAATTGCACCATTCTAAAAAGTTTTAAATATTAACTTATCAGTTCAGGAAATCTGAGGTATTTTGATAACATCCTCAATGATCCCTTGGGGAAATTTTTGCAATTGTTGCATAAATAAAATGTGGACTACAAAAATGGTATTGGGGAAAAAGAAGTTAGAGTTAAGGGAACAATCAGGAAACTAAGGATCAGAATCTTAAGTGCAAGCTTAGCCACTGACCCTTGGGCAGAACTTCACAAGATGAATTTGAGCAATGTGGAGAGATAAAGCAATAACCTCCCTTCAACCCTACTCCCCCTAAATCTACTGAACCGTGTAAAAACTAAAGCAGAGCGTGAAAAGAGAAAAATATGTATTCTGAAGCACTAACAACAACATTTCCAAAAGCCAACCCTCTTTCTGTCGCCTAGTAATTCTGCTGGTTTCATGATGAATGTTGCTTACATTACAACCAAAGTTGTTTCCTCTCAGGATTACCATTTTCTTTTAATCCCCCTTCTTCCTGAGCCCCTTCAGTGACCCAAATCTCACTACCTGCTCTGAGCCTTGAGCCTAGTTATGAGCTCAGAGTGAGGCCTGGGCAAGTCACAGACGCTCTTTTCTTTCTCATCTGAGGAATGGAGATGATAATAACTCTCATCTATTTCACAGAGGTTGTTTCAACGAGTAGTGAGGTCATCCAGGCGGGGTGCTTTGAGATCTTCAGACAGAAAGGACTATAGGAGTCTAACATATTATTAGTCAGCGTTATTCAATTGCTACACACTCTCACGCTACCACAGTTATAGTCAAGAAGGCATTAGTCAGGGGTTTATGTATTTCTCCCCAAGATTACTCTTAAAACTGAAATTGCAAAGTGGTCCCAGTTGTGAAAGTTGAAACCAGAGTAGGTATGAAGGCTCTAGGCCTGATTCACTGGCGTGCCGGGTGGTGCTATGTGGCCTGGACAGGCTCCAGGTTTCACCTTCTCTAGTGACCTGAGAGGTAACCTGCCCTTTCACACTCTCGGAGCTGATAGACAGTTAACAGGGTCTTGGCAAGCCCCGGAAATTTTGCCTCAAGGTCTGAGGTCAGAGATGTTTTTCCAGCCTATGCAAGGAGGGTAGTCTAATTCTTGCTAGCCTACTGATCCTGCCAATCATTTTAGGAGGTCCGGCACTTGGCTTCCTCCAATTGAGTAGAAGAAACGACTCAAGTCCACCATTTTTCAGCCTGAGAGATCATTGAGCTGTCTATTCACCTCCCTTTGGGAATAACCACAAGGCCCCTGGAGATGTTCAAAGATGTGCCTAGACTACAAGAACTCCTGTACCCCTTGGCATGGTATCCACACCTGGGCTTTAAGAGACTGGCTTTTGGGATTTTGGACTTGTCCCAAGATCATATTATTGAACCCAAAGATCTTTAAATGATTAATCTTTTTAAATGCAAAAAATGCTGAGGATTTTTATACGGAAGTTGCATCCTGATGATGATGAAATATTTTGAAATGAATTTCAACTCTTAAACTCTAGGTTTGTGTTAAGTACATCAAGCTTGTTGATTCTAGAGTTGTGGATTATTAGATCAAAGTTTGGAGATAGGGGCTCAAATTCTTCCATTTACCTGAGTGAAGGATTCTGGGTAGCGCCTTGGTTCTCACACTTCTGGGTGCATCTGAATCCCCTGTATGTCCATTAACATACTAAGGGCTGAGCCTTGCTGCCAAAATTTCAGATCCTGTAGGTGAGGCCTGAGAGTTTGCATTTTTAATAAGTTCCCAGGTGCTGCTGCTGCTGCTGGTCTGGGGACTGTGCTTTGGGAGCCCTCTCCTGAGGGCGTGGGCTATAGAATCTGGAGTCTAGACTCTTCCTACCCCAAGTATGGTCCTGGACAAGAGCATTGGCCTCACATGGAAGCTGTCAGAAATGCAGAGTTTTGGGTCCCACTCCAGACCTATTGTATCTGACTCTGCATTTTTATAAGATGCCCAGGCAATTAGTATGGGTGTGAGAATGTGAGAGGTGCCCCTCTCGAGGCCCCTGTATATTTGTTATTATCTAGTATCCTGTGACTTGTTCTGGATTCTCAGAATGGAAAGTTCTCTGAGTTTCCCTAACTTGCAATTTGAATATAGTTCTGATTGACTGTGACCAAGGACTCCCCGAGAATGAGCTTAGCGCAAAATAGTCTAAGTTTTTCTCGTCTCTCCCTCATGTCTCATCAAAGAGTGAATCGAGACCTATAAAAACAGCCAATGAACAAAAGCAAATAGCCTAAGTGTACTGACAAGCTTGCTTTTACCGCAGGCACTAAAGGCAAGAGTCGAGACTCTAGTCCTTCCATAATCACGAGTGAGGTGATTCCTCTGGAGCCAGAATGCCATGAAGCAGACGGGAGCTCGTGGGTGTCCACGTTTTAGCCCCACTATACAATTCTGTGGAGCAGCGATGTCGATGCTGCTCTTGGCAGGGCTGACTGCAGCTCTCTCTGCGTGAAGGCAGGTGTTCAACATCAAATAACACTGCCCTGGACCTGAGCAACCCAGAGAAAAATGTACATGAAACTAAACAGTTATGATAAGAACCAGTCGACCACCCGGTCCACCCTGCTCAACTCATCCCACGCCCCTCCACCTCCCTTCTTTGCTCACAGAACTCAAACGCCTGGGACTCTCTCTAAATTCCAAATGCTATTTAGAAAACCAGATTCCACAGACCACAGAAATCAAGGCGGATTTATTGAAGGCCCTTAGCCCAGAGGACTTCATCCAGGAGAACCCATCAAGGTAAGTTAAGGACAGGGCTTGCAAGGTTAAGAACAAGGTTTGCAGGCTGCCCTTCATGAAATGTGCTGATTTGACTACTAAATCAAACATTTGGTGTGTCTTTCATGGTTTTGCATTGTTCTAGGAAGTCATTCATTCAACAAGTCTGTACCCAGTGTTAGGGTCTGTGGGGAAATGAAAAAAGGAAGCTCCTTGTCCAGGAAATAAGTGTGTAGATTAAAAACTAGGGTGTAAGCTTGAGAGAGTTCGAGATCAGACATCTTGGTCACCAGGAAACCCTAGAGAGAATTTAGGGTTCCGTTCTCTGAGATAAAAAGGACATGTGCCCCCGCAATAGGAGAAGGCACTGGTGATTGAGACTGCGGATGTACTGTCTACTGAAGCCACTCAATTTCAGTTCCCAAAGGATACTGAGGCCCATTCTTTGGATTAATGATCATATAGCAGGGGAGTTCTGTCCTGGAGGGATAGCCTTGGAACTAAGGCATCTGGACTAATGGTTTGGACTGGTGTTAATTAGTGTCTTTAAATCACCCAAAAGCTTTCCAAAGCACTTCAAGCCGGTACTGTTTATTGAGTACCTACAAGGCCTGTCATAATTGTCTCCTAACTACATCCAACCTCATTCTTCCCTTCTCTTCCAATACTTCAGCCACGCTGACCCCCATGACCACAACTAGTCCTTTCCTCCTTCAAGGTCATGGGTTTTGCTTTTGTCTGGGGTGTCCTTTTCCAGACTCTTCACATCCTTCTGTTGAGACGGGATTTTTGTGGCCTCCCTATTTAAAGTAGCTCTCACTCCCCATCACTCTCTGCCATCACCCTGTTCATTTCCTTTTTAACTGTTTATCAATTACTATGCAACAAATCACTCCAACACTTAGTGGCTTAAAACAAAAGCAATCATTCTATTATTATATCCCTAAGTTTCTTTGGGACAGCTATTGAGGAAAGGCTTGGCTGGGTGGCTTCTGCTCAGGGTCTCTCATGCAATTGCAGTTAGGAAGTGACTGGAGCTGGAACAGTGTGGGACCAGAGCAGTGGGCCTGGTGGGACATCATTCCCCTTCATGTAATCTCATGGTCTTTCTAGGCAGGCTAGTTTTAGCTTCTTCATAGCATAGTGGCCTCAGGGAAATCCAATTGCTTACATGGTGGTTGAGGCTTCAAAAGGCAAGTGTTCCTGTGAACAAAGTGGAAGTTGCATAACCTTTTATGACGTAGTGATATTGAAAGTCTTACAGTCTCATTTCTGCTTTTTATTGGACCAGGTTCAAGGACGGAGGAATAAGTCTCCATGTCTTGATGGAGGGATGGCCCTAGGAGAGCATGCGGGACAGAAGATCTTGTTGCATGCAACCTTGGAAAATACAATCTTCCACAATACTGTTTGTTACAATATGTAATTCTACTGTTTGTTGTCAGTTTCTCTATTATGTCTTCCTCCTTAGAATGTACATTCTCCAAGGACTGGATCCTTGTCTGTCTTTGTTATTCGGTACATTGCCCCAAGTGGGCTTGCTGCAATTGTTGTTTAGTTGAATTTTGAATGAATGCCCAAATGTCAGGATAAACTGATGCTTTAACTCAATTTTTTTCACAAAACCAAAACACATTATTTGTCTTTCCCCTTGATCCACCCGATTTCTAAAGGATACAGCAATAACTACATGGCAGCAGTAAGAAGCCCCTGCACCCCTTCTTCCTCTTAAGTCGACATTTCTCCAATGCAGTTCAGTTCCCATTTGGAAGACACAGACATTCTGAGGCTCCCTGGGCTTCCTTGGCCTTTCTGTCTCAGAAGCGCATGACCCAACCCCGCATCCCAGAGATGCAGGCTCTGTTATCAAGTACCTTCTTTCCCTCTAGTCCTCCACCCTATCTAGTTTTTCTAGTAGCACTCCAAGTCTTCCTAGGCAGGGCAGTAGGTAAGTCAAGGGGATTCTCTGCCATGAATACTTCACTGACTGATCAGTGGATCACAATTTTACCTAGCCAGCTAGTGAGACATTTGGCCACTGATTGGCTGGTTTTCCATAAAATGTTTTATATCTGGGTAAGGAACTATTTACTGAATATTTTGGGCTCCCTTTAAGTTATTCTCCTTAATTAGTTCAACCCTCACTACATATGCTGCAAGTGTTTCGTTAAATTGCTTGGAAAGGAATTTGGGGACAAGTAGGATTGAGGTTGACTAGGTCTAACCAGTGTTCCGTGTAGACTTTTTGTGGGGGGGGGCATCTCATGGGCTGCTTTCTTCATACACGAGGGGCATCTCATGGGCTGCTTTCTTCATACACGAAATGCACTTTGTCTCCCAAAGGAAGAGTAGTGATGTGTTTTCACGTGGTGGTTTCCAGATGAGGGTTCCTTGAAAATATTAGCATTGCCGTTCTCCTTCCCTGATGAGGTAAGAAGCAAATTAGATAATGAAGTAAGATTGGCGGTATGAAGTTCTAACCTCAAGAAGCTCCATAATCTCGTTTCCCTTCTATGGAAACATTCAGGTCATATCTTTTTGTTAGGAAATCTGACTTCATAGAACATTAACTAAATATATTATGTTTGGAGCAGTATGACAATGCCACACTGTTATTGGCCCAGGTTACCTGCCTGCAAATAAACTTTTCTGAATCTGCGTATGTATTTTGTTGTGGCTGTCTCTGCTTCTAGTGAGGTCACTCCTAAACACAATAGTGAAAGGAAGAGTATCCATCTCGGACTGGAATTGAATAGATAGATCCATCAAAGAGGCTGGAAGCAGGAGCTTATGACAGTTATGGTGATGGTGGGAAGATTGTTTTGGCTGGCCCAGGAATCCGATGAGTCTGGATATGGAAAATGGGAATAGCAGGGAAACTTAACAATGCCCAGGATGACAAATGATGATGGGTTCATTTCATGGACTAAGTGAAAAATCTCATCTGGAACTTTAATTGTGGCACAAGATCTTACCCTTCTCTCTTGACCCAGACCCCAAACACAGGCCTTAGGTAAATAACCAAAGTGGGTTGGATTTAAGTCAAAAAAATTTGCTTTGCCAGGTAAGTACTTTGAGACACAAATAGTGCCTTTTATGTCTGGATATTGTCTCTCCTCCCACATTCTCAGCATTTTGAGAAAAGAGAAACTTGCCCTCTATACCCTTGCCTTCCCAACAGGGCCTGGACTAGTCTTTGGTAACTATCAATTGGTGCCTGGTTGTAAATGTTCTTAACACCATGCTGTGATTAAATCAGCGTTTCCTGGCCCTAATCTCAGGTTGTCTCATATATGTGCAAGAGAAAGTATATACCAAAGAAACCTCCAAATTTCTTCCTCTCTCCTTCCTTTCTTTTTCTCCCTCTTCTTTCCCTTCCTCTCTCCTACCCTCCTTCTTTGATTTTGTCTTATAGAAAGGTGGGGCTGGGTTATATTGTTTTTGTTTTTCTAAAACTTTGGTAATCAAACTTCCTTTTCTCCTTTTACATTGTAGTAAGTATAATACATTGATTTTTTTTTTATATCTAGTACTGTAGAGGGGGTCAATTAGGGGAAGCACATTAATATGAGATCCTAAGGCAAAACAGGTGGAAGTAAAATACTTTAAAACTAGCTTCTAAGAAGCCAACAGAAACAGATCAAGTCATTTCTCACAATGAAACAAGGAAGTATAGAGGCCAGTCTTCACATATGTCTGTGGTGGGAGTGGAGGCTGAAAGTAGGTAAAAAATGTGAGTTCATGTCCAAAATGTTATCACAGCCCTTTGTGAGATAAGTGCTATAGACCCCCCACATGATTGCCGTGTTTGATACTCAGCATGCCTTTGAAAAATCCTGTGGGCTTTGTTTTTACCAAAGTTGGTAACATAGCGAGTCCGGCTAGATAATGAGCAAACTTACCAACAAAGTATGACTGCCTTGTAGTGTATTAAACTCATCATCAGAAATAAATGTTTGAAAACAAGAAGAGAATAAATATTATCATGAATTTGGCAGTCACATTGTGGGAGGCAACACAAATACCTAGAAATTTATAGTAATTAAGTCATTGTAATCTTAGTAAGTTTTTTTTCTTTTAAATGGATAGACAAATTTAAGTAAGCTCCAACCTCCCCCCCCCTTTACTCCTTACCAGAAAGAAAAACAAAACAGTATCATCTATTTAATGCCAAAGAGATATGGGGACAGTTTTGTCTGTCAGACTTCAAATGAGTTGCATTTTTATGGGTGGAACACTATTTTTGAAGCATTTTCACAATGTTATCTTGTTTCATGGTTGCAGAAACGTAGCCGATATCTTTACACCTATTTTATCAAATAGGAAATAAGTGTAAGTGATCACTATGTCTTCCAAATGTTAACCTTCCAGTGTCTCTTCAGTATGCCGTCGGAAAGACCATGATCAGTGATTTCTGACCTAATGTCCCCTGCTCGTCCCACGATCCCACCACCATGTCATAATCTACTCTAACTTACCCTGGGCCTTGAACTAAAAACACAGATTAGTCCATACAGTCATCGTTAGTTCATAGATTTCCAATTAGAATAGCACATGATCCTGAATTACATTCTGAAGTCAAAGGAATACAAGAAGAATTGCCGTAGGGGCCCACCCACCCCTGTATTCTCCTGCTGAGACACTCTTCCTGGAAGAATACTGTTACTTTCTTGGCCATTTTTAAAATTCACTTGTATTTCAGCTTCAGTATTCATTTGCACATACCTATAGGAGAAAGAAGACAACATTTAGTTTAATCCTGTAGTTTTTTTAGTCTAACAATTTGGACGTTACTTTTTAAAAAAAAAGATTTTATTTATTTATTTGACAGAGAGATACAGCGAGAGAGGGAACACAAACAGGGGAAGTGGGAGAGGGAGAAGCAGGCTTCCCGCAGAGCAGGGAGCCCAACTCGGGGCTTGGTGTGGGGCTCGATCCCAGAACCCTGGGATCATGACCTGAGCCGAAGGCAGACGTTTAATGACCGAGCCACCCTGGCACCGCTGGAGGTTACTTTTGAAAGAGCTGGAATGTTAAGCAGAATTTCCTGAAATGTTGCTATTCAAAGAGGAGTCTATGCCTATGGGGCAGCGACACTGGAACCCAAGACTGCTGAGAACTGTAGACTCTCGGGTTCCACTTCACACTTGGTGAATAAACTGCTTTTCACAAGACTCCCAGGTAAGTGGTGAGAAAGCACATTAAAGTCTGAGAAGCCCTGCCCTAAAAGACAGCATACTGATGAACAGGGCCAGGGGTTGAGGGACCATGATCAGACGCACCGTCTGAAGTTGAAGAAATGAGCACATCCTTTCTGAGGTTTGGTGTTCAGGAGGTTTGGTATGTGATGCCTGCTTTTCAAGGGTTTTGGCACTAGAGGGTGACATTGGGCTGCAAGGCAGATGGAGCAAGGCCTCTCCCCAGGAAGCAAAGGGCACCTTAAAATGAGGTACTATTAAACATTTTTGATTGCATGTTAATTTTCACTAGTTACCAAATAATGACTGACATTTATTTAACATGAACGATGTGCCAAACACTGGGCCAGGCCCTTTATGTGAATGGCTTCATTTAATCCTCAGAGGTGCTATTATTGCCCTACCTTAAAGCTAATTGGGCTTCAGGGGGGTCAGGGAAAACGTTCCTGGTCACACAGCAGAGGAGCTCTGAGAAGCTCTGGTTGGGACTGAGTCTGTCTGCCTGTGAGCCTGGGTTCTGATCCTTCACCCTGCGCTTCCCTCTCTCGGCTTCTCTCAGCAGCCCTGCGGGGCAGGCATAATGAAATAAACAACTGCAACTCTGTTAAATAATTAAAATAGAAGAACAGAGGATTAAGTTAAAATTCTGTACATTTTTAATGCACTTTCTTTGTGAGGCAGGAGAGCACGGAGGTTATATCTACAGGCTCTAAAGTTACTCTGTTCAATACGGGAGCCACTGTATTGTTCAATAGCCATGCCAGGCTGACGAGCCCTTGCAACGTGGCTACTGTGACTGAAGAATTGAATGTTTAATGTGTTTAATCCTGATTAGGTTACCGTTAAAAACCAAGACTTGATTCATTTGGAAGCTTTTAAGTGTGCTTGGAACAACTTGGGTATGTGAATCTACTTTTTCTTTTTATTTATTTATTTATCTATTTGTGAATCTACTTTTTCAACTGTCAAGTCGTTTTGATAAAAGCTTCATGTCTGAGTTAAAATGTACTCTAAGTGTAGAATATACACGGGTTTTCGAAGACTAAGAATAAAAAAGGATACAAAATATTTCCTTAATAATTTATGTGTCGATTACATATTGAAATCATATTCTGGGTATATGGAGTTATATAAAATATATTATTAAAAACAGTTGCATCTGTTTCTTATTTTGCTTTTTTATCGTGGTTACTAGAAAGTGTTAAGTGACACACAGGGCTCACGTCATATTCCTGTTGGACCATGCTGCTCCCAGAGGCCATTGTTGGGTTCAAATTCTCATTGTACCACTTACTAGCTACCAGAACACTGTGTCCCTCCGTGTCCTCATTTGTGAAATTGCAAAGGAATACCTGTCTCACATGGTTGTTGAGAAGGTTAAGTGAGTTAATATTTGTAAAGTGACCACTGGGTGACAATCCTTCATGGGCCTTTTGTGTTTCTGCACATTTTGCAAAGCAGAAGCCCTGAATGCCTTTGTTCTGAATAAGGATGCCTACAGAGCTAACAGCCTTGGAAAACAGAGATAGTTTCTCCCTCTAAAGCAAAGATCAAATAGGTTTGCGTAGTGTCCATTATAAAAGAGTTGGTGTTCCTACACTCAAAGTTCCATTTCTTCAGCTCAACCTGCTGCGTGTGCAAGTACCCACCTGGCCCTTTCTGTGCTACTTTATGAAATTTGGGGCTCGGCAAACTAGATGCTGGTTATGGCTATTGTTTTGAGTTATAAACTATCCTTTGTCTCTGAACCAGGAGTGTCATGTCTTCTGCCAGCATTCATGAAAATGTGGCAGGCTAATTTGTTAGCTTCTAAGTAGAGTGAAATTCTCAGAACCTTCATAGTTCTTTATGGTACTTAGAATAGGTACCTGGCACATAGCACTATGTAAGGGTTAGATATTATTACTTTTACCCCCACTTCTTTCCACTTGGTTTAGCTGAATTGCTACTGTCTTATGCCTTTTGTGTCTACTTTCATTTAGGGGAAGATCTTTACTTTTTCTTTGGGCCTCTAACATTCTTCTTGGCTGTATCTCATTGCTCCCGCCTCACAGTTACTTCAGGTTGCGTGTGGTAAAGTCGTCAGAACTGAATCTTATAGACAGCCTAATGGATTTGATTTTCTCACTTAATGCTGTTGGTTATTGCTCCCAAATTCCTCTCTTCCAGGAGAATTTTATACAACTAAAAACAAAAGCACATAGTGACACTCTCATGCCCCTGGTTCTTCTGTCTATACTTTGGGAAGTTTGGCACGTGACAAGAGACAGCCACCATGACTTCTGTCCACCAACATTCTGTGTGTATGGTGCTACTTCTTCACTTATTTATACTCAGAGATGTGCATACACATTACTACAGTGGCATAGTTTCCACACATGCATAATGGATTTTCACTATATTATAAAACTATACCTAGAGTTAAAAGTTTTATTGGTTTTGGTCAGAAGCCAATGTAAAAAATTTCAGAGCAAAGAGTATACGGTATTCTTTAGTACTGCAATAGTACAGTATACTATTTGGAATAAGCTACAGGATCAAAACAGAACAAAGTTACATACAGGGAATGTGAAACATTTCAGTATGAATTATATATAAAGGACTATCAAACAAATATGCCACCAAAACATTTAAACTGAACTGTCTGAATTACCTTTAGTTCTGGTTTTAAAGTAGCCAATATAAAAAGGCACTCTATTTCATATTGGTAACTTAAATTTACATTTAGTTAAAATTAAATAAAATTAGACATTCAGTTCCTCAGGCACACGAGCCACATTTCAAGTGCCATTTCAAGCCCCATGTAACTGACTAGTGGCTACTGTATCAGACAGTGCAGATATAATACCTTTCTATCATCATAGGAAGTTCTAGTGGGCACCCTTGCTCTAAAAAGTGCATAAATGGGGGCGCCTGGGTGACTCAGTGGGTTAAAGCCTCTGCCTTCAGCTCAGGTCATGATCTCAGTGTCCTGGGATCAAGCCCCGCATCGGGCTCCCTGCTCAGAGGGGAGGCTGCTTCCTCCTCTCTCTCTGCCTGCCTCTCTGCCTACTTGTGATCTCTCTCTCTGTCAAATAAATAAATAAAATCTTTTTTAAAAAAGTGCATAAATATATGAATCAGATAGTAAGTACTGTTCTTAGTGAACAGCATTAAAAGTTGCTTCCAAAGTGTTTTGATATCATTTTAGATATGATTAGAATTCTAAGTAACATGATTATATCTTGGTGTTAAGATAAAGGTATAAAACTTTATTTCTGAAAACCCAGTACAGCACAGAAATGATTTTCTATTTTTTTCAAGTCTATATCTTCATTTAAATATATTTCTAGATCGTGATATTTTCCTTTCTAAAGTGTTTTCTCTTGACAGGAGTCTTTCACAGTTTTCTGTTATTACTACATACTATCTTGGCACAATTTCCACAGCTTAAAACTAACATGTATTTTATTTATAGGACACAGAGCCTTAGCAACCCAGTTTAAGTTGACTTTGAACAGATAGATGAATCCCAGCATACGTGAAAATACTGTACTTGTTTGTGTGATTATGATGCTATCGGTGACAATGAAAACAACAGCTGTGGTAACAACAGCGGGCAGCCCCAGCTTTGCATCATGAGGATGACTGACTGCCATGTGCAAATATTTACTCTGTGCTCTTGTGTACATTCTAGTCAATGAAGCATAAGCCTGGAATTAAGATATAGGACATTCACTTCTTTTCCTTTTGGAGGCAGAGCCATGTTTCCATTGAGTACAGTAATACTATTCTGTCCTTGTAGTTAAAACAGCCGATAAACCAGCCTTTAGATCCTTGCCCTTCATAGTGTGGCCCATGGACCAGCAGCATTAACATTAGCTGGGAATTGATTAGAGATCTAGAATCTTAGGTCCCACTCGAGACCTACGGAATCAGAATCAGAATTTGTACTTTAGCAAAGTCCCCAAGTGACTGGAGGCACACTGAAGTTTGAGAAGCACCATTTTAAGACAATGAAAATGAGACCTCAGGAAGTGTGATGCCATTCCTGGAACATGGTGTTATGGGTTGTATTGTGTCTCCCTCACAAAATTCATACGTTGGTGTTCTAACTCTCAGTACCTCAGAATGTGACTTTGCTTGGAGGTAAGGTTTTCACAGAAGCATCAAGTGAAAATGAGGCCATTAAGGTGAGCCCAAATCCAATATACCTGAGACATAGCTAAAATTTCTTAAACAAAAGGTACAAGATCTCCACTCCTATTTGTATGTTATGTGTGTTATAGGTATGTGATATTTTCTACGTGTGGATCATATTGGCAATATTAATTTGTTAAGAGCTATTTGATTGGCTTAAAGAAAAATAAGTGCTTATGTAAATTAAGTAAACAACTACCAAGTATTTTTCGAGTTCACATGATCTGAGATAATTTTTGATAAATAAAATTTCCTCTAAGTTGTTGATTTAATAAAAATGTCTTCGGAGTTATCAGCATTAAATACAATGCCGATAAATAACTGATTCCACCTGGGTTTATTAGTCAGATATATTCATGTCTCTCTGTTACAAAACTTGTTAGCAAGAAAATCCACTTGAGATGATGACTAACTTTGCCTGATGTCTCATAAAGTTTTTGCAAGTAATGTAAACATAATTCTTGGGAACAAAATGATTAAGATAGATAAAAATGGGATAAGACTTGAGAGACTGTGGACTCTGAGAAACAAACTGAGGGTTTTGGAAGGGAGGGAGGGAGGGGGATGGGTGAGCCTGGTGGTGGTTATTAAGGAGGGCAAATATTGCATGGAGCACTGGGTGTGGTGCATAAACAATGAATCTTGGATCGCTGAAAAAATAAAATAAAATAAATAAAATAAAATAAGAAAATAAGAAATTAACTGCAAAGAAAAAGACTTTTTAGATGCCATAATTATGTTTTATGGTACGTGTACTTAAAAAAGTAGCTTCCACAAATCTTTTTGGTAACTTGAAACTGTCAGGTTTTGCTAAGTTAAATTAAACATGGGAATTTCATTAAATATCTGGATCATTTTCCAAGGACAATAAAACATTAAAACATTAACCACTGAACAGAGGTTTATCTACTTTTGGCTTCCTATTGCAGAGAAACTAAAGATAAATTCAGGACTGTGAGTTAGCCATGTTTTGTGCCACATTGAAAAATTGTACTTTTCTAAAGGGCATTTATGCTTCTAGATATCATAAACTATATTTATAAATCTGTTGGCCCACAATTGCTTACTTCTTAGTTTTCACTAGGAATTAAGGATTCTAAGAATTAAGAATTCTAATTAATATATGTAAAAAGCAATTAGTAGGAACAATAAGGAGGGAAACAAATGACTGTATATGAGGAGGAGACAGGGAAAGTAGGGTGTGCATTGTCAGCAAGAGAACAGTAAGTTGTAGAAAGTTTGTGGAAAAGAAATCTTTATTTAATGTGTGGTTAAGCTGGCTAAGATTAAAATGAATTTATTTAAAAATCAGTTTTAATATCAGAATACACTCACACAAAATTAAATTTTTTTCTCTGTTAAAAGGACAACATTTTCTTGGTCTGTTCTTAGTAAGAAATTGTAAGAAAGTTGATTTGCCTTTAACATAATTTGTCTAGCAAACAGAGAGTCTATGTTTTGTCTTTATCAGGTCATTGATTACTTGGAAAAGCTATATTTTTTCTATTAAAAGAGCAAACAAACAAACCCCCCCCCCCCCCCAGATTCTTAAATATGGAAGACGAACTGGTGGTTGCTGGAGGGTGGCAGGGAGTGGGAAGATGGGTGAAACAGGTGAAGGGGATGAAGAACACACTTCTCATGATGAGCCCTGAGTAATGCACAGAATTGCTGTACACCTGAAACTACTATAGCACTGTATGTTAATTATCCTCAAATTAAAAAAAGAACTAAGGCTTTTTGCAGTCATGTGACCTTCTACATTTGTCTTTGAAATCTTTTGGTCACTTTGGTTAAATGAATAATTAAATATTGGGGCACCTGGGTGGCTCAGTTGGTGAAGCAACTGCCTTCGGCTCAGGTCATGGTCCCGAGGTCCTGAGTGAGGCTTCTTACTCAGCGGGGAGCCTGCTTCTCCCTCTCCCTCTGCCTGCTGCTCTGCCTGCTTATGCTCTCTCTCTCTCTGTCAAATGAATAAATAAAATTTAAAAAAATATTTTATAATTTTCTGTGATCCTATTTTGTCAACTGTGCAAAAGATTTAGATATTTTTCCTAAACTTCCCAAAGCCAAATTCCAAGTCTTTTAGACTGTGAATGGGTTCTTTTCAAAGGGTCCCTGGAATCTCAAAGGATTCATCCTCTTTTCTTATAAAAAGGGAGATGTTAAACTAATTAGGCTTATTTGATATTTTTTTTTAAAGATTTTTATTTATTTATTTGACACACAGAGAGAGAGATTACAAGTAGGCAGAGAGGCAGGCAGAGAGACAGGGAGAGGAGGAAGCAGGCTCCCTGCTGAGCAGAGAGCCCGATGCGGGCCTTGATCCCAGGACGCTGAGATCATGACCTGAGCCGAAAGCAGAGGCTTTAACCCACTGAGCCACCCAGGCGCCCTTATTTGATATTTTTTTTTTTTTTTTTT
>LNAC01000019.1:4558542-4605077 GCA_002007465.1 Ailurus styani
AGAGCCCGATGCGGGCCTCGATCCCAGGACCCTGAGATCATGACCTGAGCCGAAAGCAGAGGCTTTAACCCACTGAGCCACCCAGGCGCCCCCTTATTTGATATTTTTAATTACATGAGAAACATTGTCCAATAAGAAGTAATACTAAACTTTATTTGCCTTATGTTTTTATAGGTATCTGTTAATGTACATGTCCCCCAAATTATATGCAATTTCTAAAATTCTTGACATGTCCTGAAGTAATGTTATCAGTCATAATTTTAAAGTGTATGTTACAAAAATAAGAAAAAATGTCTTTCATCATTTATAGGCAGTTACTATTTTATCAGTGCTTTTACAAATGTCTTCCATTTTGGGGTGCCTGAGTGGCTCAGTTGGTTGACAGTCTGACTGTTGGTTTCCACTCAGGTCATGATCTCATGAGTTGTAGGATCAAGCCCCAGGTCCAGCTCTGAGCTAAGTGGGAAGTCGGCTTGAGGACTCTCCCTCTCCCCCTTCTCTCAGACTCCTTCCCTCTCTCTAAAATAAAATAAATCTTAAAAAAACAAAAACAATATGTCTCATCTTCAGAGAAATTCATAAGAAGGACTCTGACAGGTTCTTTAGAATACAGGTCTCTGATAACTTCTGACCACTGAATTGAATTTAAGAAAACTTTTCTCAAACTATCTGTGATTTATAGCAATTTGATAAACAATATCTTTGTGAGCCTATATGCAGCAATGACTTTTTCTCCCTACCTGATACCTCAAGAATTCAGAAACTCAATGAATATTCTTATTTTCATGGTAACATAGCTATTTCCATCAGTTTGATAAGAACCTGTTCTTGTAGACCAGTGGCTGCCTTCTCCATGGCTAAAATTCTATTAGAAAGGATCATTCCCATGTGGAGAATGATCACTCCCCCAGCTTTTGAACTTCACAGTGACTGGGGAACCCACTCTACCGGTCAGGTACTTTGGCAAGTTTGTGTTGTTTGGCCAGTTGTACAGCATTTTCACTGTGCTTACCACCCTCAACCTTCAGTACTAATGCGCCAAAGGCATGATTAAGAAGTCATTCACAAATTTGTAGAAACTCTTCAAATACTCTGGTTGAAAGTACCACCATTGGTTCTTCTGAATCTCAGATCTACTTCTTTTGGAACCCCTACCCCTATGGTCTCCTCTTCTGAGATAATCACAGGATGCCCAATGGACCCTACTTGCTTTAACCCACAACTGATAAAAAAGGATAGTTTCAATATTGTAAAGGCCAGTTGCTTCTGTTGAAAATAACCATACCTCAGTAGAGCAGTCTTTCCAAAGTGCACTCCTAGGAGACAAAAACATCAGAATCATAATCTACAGCCTGAAGATTTCATCACTGGAAAAGACACCTTCAGAAAGAGTTCCTCCAACCTCACTGAAAGGGACCTTACCAGGAATTGAAGCAGATGACAGCCGAAGCAGACAGCTTTCCCAAGGTGATTGAACCAGACTTTTGTACCTTCTTTTTTTTAATTTAGCTTTTTTTTTTTTCAGACCTGTACCTTTTCCTTGCTGTTGCTTCTTACCTTATTTCCTCTTTCTTTAAGGCTTCATTCTGGGTGTGGAGACTGCTTAAAAAGAGAGAGAGAGAGAGAGAGAGAAGAAAAAACAGGGTGGGGGTGGGGTGGGGGAGGGACTCTCTGACTGCCGGATCTGACACCAGAGACTCCAGTCTGTTCATGATGACAGAGTCCTCTTGGTCTTACCTGTAACAATCTCTCTTTAACCCCCTTGTCACTGTCAATTATACCTGCAAGGCTATGAATTTTAACTATTGCCTTAGGATATTACAGCTAAGTGTTCCCATACCGTGTTTCAACCTCTCCCTAGTCATTACTGTCTAGCTCAACTAAACACCTCCACTTTTGAAAATTGTATGATGTTCAGTTCCCCATGTTCTTTTCCTTATCTAAATATGATCTATCCCCCTGTAACCAAGGTAAATGCAAAGGCCTAACTCCTTTTTGCGAGGCTTTTTAAAAAGGCCTCTTAAGGAGTGGATGGGTACTTAACAGAATGCCGTCCCAATTCCTCTGACTCCTGGCTTAAAAGGTCAATCAGGACATTTCAGCTATGGATCTTTCAATGACCAGACCTTAGATGGGTCATCTGTGCTCCACCTGGGTTCATTTTTGTCTGTTGTGGATAGCATTTTCATGGGCATATGAATGTATAGATAGCTGGTGAATTGGAGGCCAATGTTTATTAGGACAGTTAACTATCCCTGCTAATATCCATAACAACTCAGAAGCCTCCCATTGGTCCTCCCATCGGTCCACCCCATTGAGCCTCCATGGCCATCTTCCTCAGAAATGTCCAGGAATCACACGTGACTCTGGGTTTGCCTCAGTTGGGACAGCCTTTCTCCCTCGGGTCAGAGTAAGTGCCAATGAACATATATGATTAGAAATCTCTCCCCAGCATTAAAAGAGCCAGCCAATTTCACAACCAAAGCAATAGCAGCCCAATAATGATCACTTGACTCATTGGCTAAGGTAGTTTTGGACAATCTCATAGCCCTTGATTACTTACTTGCTGAAGAAAGAGGCATTTGTGCAATAGCTAATACCACCTGTTGTATCTGAATAAATGCCAGTAGAGGTAGAAACTCAATTATACAAGATCAGGGAATAAGCACACTGATTACAGCAGATTTCACCCAACTCTCCAGGATTCTTTGGTTGGTTCAGTTGACTACTTTCAGGTCTTACAGTCATGGTTTAGAACCATCATGTAACTTGGATTTGTCACATTTCTTTTAATTTTGTTTTGCATAATTTTTCTTAAACTTTGTACCTGTTGCCTGTCACATCTCGGCAGAAGTGAGACACTAAAAATAGAATGATATTAGCTCAGTGGCTTGAAATGATTTCCAATGCATACAATCTAGACAAGATATGAACTTAAGAGTGGAAAATGCCCAAGAGCCCCTACTTCTACCTTCATTGTTGTTCAAATGTGGCTTCTATGGTTTCCATCACCACTTGCTCTCCCTGCAGTGTGGGACATAACTCTCACAAAGGTCCTTCCAGGCACCAAGTTACATAGATAGACAAAAACATTTAATAAATAAATAACCAGATACTTGAGCACTAATGCCTTTGAGGAAAGACCTAGATCCAACAGGGCAAATGTGAAAATGAAGAAAGGAAACATAATTCAAAATGGAGTTAGGAAGCAAGAAAGGGAGTTCTCACTCATGTACCATTTATCACAGCTTACTTTACATCCTTCAGCAGGAAGAAGCTTACTTTATATACTCCAGCAGAAAGAAGGAAGATTTTCTTCTGGCCTATCAACAACCCAGCCAGTGAGAAACCACCACAAGTCAGCCAACGAGAAGCCACCACGATCCTGAATTCTGCTGCCCTCCAATAGACTTGTTCATAATCATCCTTCCCTACTCCCTTCTTTCCTGCAAGCCCCTCTCGTTTGTTCTTTGGACTTGCCAGTGGTTCACCATATTTTGCACGTCCCAGGTTGTATTTCCTCTGCTATTTTCAAACTCATTTTTGCTAGTTAAGTAACTGGCTATTTTATTTTTAAGGCTGATGCTTCTGTATCATGAATTGTCTACTTTTTAGATGATGTCTATCAGGCATTTCTGCCCTGCCTCTGACTAGAATATGGTGTCTATCTGTCAGGTAGGGTGCCTACCGCAGTCTTTTTGAGCATACAGTTCATGGAAGAGAAAATAATATTTCTGACAGATTCTGACAGCAAAATTAGACAATAAGGACCCCGGAGGGAATGGTAGCCTCCCTGTAAGAGTGTACTTCTTGTACACAAAGCAAATGATGGCCAGAGATTAGATAGTGTGGTAGAAGTGTAGAGTGAGAGCTGAGGAAACATGAAAGGACTCAAAAATGAACCAAGTACTTTGATTCCAAGAACACATCAGAGAAAACAACAAAGACCCACAGAGGTAGGAGGAGAAGAGGCTGGGAGACTAGAGAAAAATGAGTAAGAGCGTCTTTTCTAATTAATGCAATTAATGAAATGGCGGTAGGTAACAGACTTCTAAGATTTGCCAATTTCAGATATGCAATCTACATGAATCCTGGGATTAATAATATTTAGTAGCAATACCTGTTAGAGCTGACGGAACCTATGTCTCTCATTTCATACATAAAGAAACTGAGTCTTGGTGCAGCTAGACTTATGCAGTGTCACCTGGCTAATTAGTCAGAGACATAAGCCCAGGATCCACAACTCACAGCCCTAGCCCAGGGTTGCTGCCAATCCACCTGGCATGGATGGCTTTTAGTAGCTATAGATCATAGGACACAGTGTCTATGATAATATAAATTGCTTTACATCAAGCACATGAATTTTGCATCAAGTAGTTTTAATTATAAGGCTATAAATATGTCAAAAGGATCTGACAACATCTTATTAAATTACAAAAGTGAGTTCGAGTAGTTTCTGATGTGGGCATGTTCCCAAGAAGAATGAGTTTCATAGGCAGGAGTTACCCAGGCTTCTCCCTTCCTCTTCCTGCCCCTTCTTTTCCTCTTTTAAATTATGTTTGTTTTAAGCATTGAAAATATCGTATAGAAATCAAACATAAATCAAATTATGGAAATGCAAAAGAAATATTTCATCCAAGTTGTTTTTCTTCCTTTTATCTTCTCATTTCTTCGGATGATGGTAGGATTTAATACCTAGAGGGAACTGTTTGGGACTCTGAATAGGAAAAACCGAGTTTTTTTCTGGTGAGATACTAAGTGTAGCTGCTATTTTATGTTGTACTTACTTTGGAAATAGTACATTAGTCTAAAAAAAATCTAAAAAAAAAAAAGTGCAAAGAAGCAAATTCAAAGAACTCTCTCTTACATTAGCAGACTCCTGGCAAAACTTGAAGCTGATAGTTTCTTGTTTTGTTTTGTCTTGCCCCCCACCTTTTTTTAGAAGCGCAGGTACATATGTGGAGTATGACAATTCTTCATGACAACTGTGAGAGTAATGGCCTTTTCCATCGGTAGCTGCCTGAATAACTTAAGGGTTTGTATCAGGTTTGGAGGTAGGATTCTCTGATTACATCTTCCTGTGATCACGTTGGGATTCAAGGCAATGATTTCCGAATGTGTTCTCCTACAGGAGGTCTCGTCTTGTCCCTGTGTAATTCCACTATGCTAGCTCTCCTCATCTGTGTCTGAAGCACTCTTAGGAATACATGTATCAGGTTCTAAAAAAGGAAGACAGAAACCATTTCAAGTATTCACAACAAAGGGAATTTAATGCAGGGGAATTGATTACACTGGTGATGGCAGAGTTCAAAAGCCAATCAAGGGAGAGGGAGGGAACCCAGAGACATTAGCAACAGCAAGAAACACTCGAGTTTCTAGGCTGTTACCTACGTATTATTATTTTCCTTACGGCAATTATGCAGGAGCTGCTCTAGGTCTGTCAGGGATTATAAAAGTAGAAGATATCCTCAGGAGACTTCTAATCCGGTTGGGAAGACCAGCCATGTACAGGAAACACAGGGTGATTAAGGGCTAAGTGGTGGGGACGCATGCTAAGAACCGGAAGGGCAGTACCTGAGGAAGAGAGAACTCTGGGGCCTCCCAGGCCACTGTGAAGTGAACTAAAGAATACATTTCATGCGGTGATTTTTGCCTAACTTAAAACTTTTAGAGACTAATCTGACCTCAGGGAGTATCTTTGAATAAGCACCTTATAACACTGTTTATACTCTTAGAAATAATCATGTCTTAGGGAGAAATAGCTTTTCCTCTCAATGGGTCAAAGAGATGTATTTATTCAGGAAGAAAGGAGACCCTAATGAAATAATTTTGCTTTTCTAAAGAATATTGGCAGATTTAAAATTTATGTTCAAAACAGCATATCTGACCATATATAAATACTCTTGCTAGGGTTCACTGAAAGCAACACAGCAAGGTCAACAAAATTTTGGGGGTATCTGCAATCACCTTTTCTCATGTCCCGCCCTTTCTACATGCTTCTTCCTTTCAATGTGGGCATTCAGCACTCTCAGCTGCTCTTGTACATTTCCCTTAGTGATTCTAACTGGATTAAAAGGATCAGATTTAAGTCATTTACAACATAGAATACGTTTAAATCACCATAACATCCTATGGCCTTCCAAGATATATATATATATATATATATATATATACACACATATATATACGTATATATATGTATATATATATGTGTGTGTGTGTGTGATATATGTATATATTACATATATATCTATGTAATAACTGATCCTTAAAATTGGCATATACTTTGGGGAATAAAGTTTTAAAATTAGAACATGAAAAATGGCAAAAGGCGAGAATATTTTGAAGAAGTAGTTTGGTATAGAATATTTAAAAATAAGCATATCATCGGTATGAATATTTAGGAAACACTTTTAAATACTAAATTAAAAAAAGAATTTTAGAATAGCACATGTACATCAGGTCATAAGATAAAGTTTAATACATTTGATCATGTTAAAGGACACAAACACAGCCAATCTAACCAAATTTCAGGCATGCATTTACATAAATATATTAAATTAAGAAAAGAAATTATACACTTAAACATCCTTTTCACCTAAAAATCATTAAATCCACAGATCAACAATAAAAACCAATTCTCTGCATTTACCACTTCAAGATACAATCGTTCTATTTTAAAGATAACACAAATACACTTGTTAGAATTTATATGCATTATACATATATTATATATTACATAGATAGTGTGTATACATATGTAGTGTTTGTACAGATAGATAAATATATATACATGGGTGTGTGCACACGTACAGATCCACACAGATGTACTTTAGGCCATCTGTGCTATTCTTGCTGGATTCTAAAGTTGAGCTGAATTGGAGCTGGTTGTGTGTGATTATTGTCTTTTGCTTCAAACAAGTTCATCATACCCACTGGGTTCACAATCCCCCACAGTAAACGTCCTTGCCTTTTCTGTAGCACATAACCATGGTAGGCACTTCAGTAAATATTTTTGGAATTAACGAATGGAAGGAAAGCTGAATAATAGAGGATTGATCAAAGAGAACCACATATTATAATAACTGGGTTAAATAAATCAGATTAAATCAGATTTAGAAGGATTATCTGAGTCAATGGTTTTGCCTGTTACTCTTCAGAAGAACACTTACAGACACCCCAACTAATACCTGTATTAACCCTGTTCCCTCAAACACGTACCTGCTTTCACTACTTGTTTCCACAGCTTTCCACCTCTTAACAGAAGTTCAAGCAAGGATTTGTTCTGGTATCTTTTGTGAATAAGGTTATGGACAATTTGCCTCATTTGTCCACAACCCAGAGGAAAATGAACAGCTAGGAAAACTAAAACATGTTGGAAGAATGATAAAGTTAACTATTCTTTAAAACTGGACAAAGTTAATCCGAGATAAAGCTAGGAAAGACACAGAAGTTTCTTTGCAGATTTCTTTTATGCTTATTGATGATAATGATTTGATTTTTTTAATTTGAATTAGATGGGTTTCTTCCAAATTAATAGTCTTCTTTAACATGTCCTAGGGAATCAAATTCCCTACTAGGGAACCCAAATTCCATAGTACCTTCGTATCATTTATCTTGCCACTACATGGTTTTTGGTGAAAAATATCCTGTGAATACAAGAGATGGAAAATACTTGACTTCCCATAAGGTTGTCAATTCAATTACTCAGTAGTGTTATGAATAGAAAGTATTAATGTATTAATAGTATTAGGTTCTACTATACACGAAATCTTCATTTATTCTAGGAAAGGCGTGTCTCAGATTTTAAGAATGAGGTAAAGAAATATCCAACATACTGATTAGGCAGAGGCTACACCAAACCTGACAACACTTTATTCGTGCGAATGGAAACTACTGGCTATTAAAACAAATAGTACAAAAGGAAATGTACAGGAATTAGCTTCTAACTGTAAAGACAAAGCTTATTTTAAATTTATCCATTATAAATTTCCCATCACTGTTAATGTTCTGCTTTTTCTAGCCTATGTGCTAAAATGTGTTTTTTCAACTTAAAATATTATAGTCAATTGAGGTAAGTCCCCAAACATTTGTTAATTTGGATGTTTTTGTATACATGTATTTTGATTATAAGCAATATATAATTGACACATGCAAAAAAATATCCTAACTGAAATCTGATGTCTGACTTTGTGATATATAATGGGATGTAACTTTAGACTTCACGTTGAAATGATACCTTTTTTTTTTTTTTTTTTTTTGGTAAGTCAGTGTATAATGTAATCTGGCAAGGACAAAAAAAAGCGATAACAAACTTTAGGCCTAAGGCTTTATGTTCATACGAGGAGTCTATTATTTATTTTTTATTTTTTCAGCCCACTTATATTTGACCTTTACAAAAGAAAGCAAGGTAAGTGATGGGTGTCCCTTGGGCTCATATGTAACTGGACACTTTAAGAAAAGTGTTGATCTGATAAAGTAATACATTTCTGCATGACAGCTAGGGAAACTACCGCTATGATTGAGAAGAATATGGCATGACAACCCTCATGCTTTCTTGAATACAGCTTACTCTCCTAAATAGCTATTTTAAAGCAATTTCCAAAACTTATAAGAACACATTTAGGAGAAAGAAGTGTTGAAGTTGGCTAGGATTAGTGTTTGGCAGATCTTATGGTCATGTTTTTAGTATTTTTAATACTGAAATGCTTCTGTTCTTAGGTTTCTACCTTCTTTGACATTGTTAATTACTGGAGCCATGACTAATTAGGGTTAGTGTGATGAAGAGAAAGAATGTAAGATAGTAAACATTTCTTTGGATATTCTTTTTTTTTTTTTTTTTTTAAAGATTTTATTTATTCATTTGACACAGAGAGAGAGATTACAAGTAGGCAGAGAGGCAGGCAGAGAGAGAGGAGAGAGGAGGAAGCAGGCTCCCTGCTGAGCAGAGAGCCCGATGTGGGCCTCGATCCCAGGACCCTGGGATCATGACCTGAGCCGAAGGCAGCGGCTTTAACCCACTGAGCCACCCAGGCGCCCTTCTTTGGATATTCTAAAGAGGAACTTCCTGAAAGTATTGCCAGCATGCACAATAAAGGGCCCACTAACTTCCTACGGGTGATACAGAAATACGTACATTTTCTGGGCATGGGACTTTGGTCTGATTTTTCTGCCAGTTCAAGTCTCATCCCAGAGGTGGGCAAAGAAGAGATTTGGAATAATCCTCTGCAAAATAGACTCCATAGAGATGGTCCTGCCTGAATAGGAAACAGCTACTAACTTTTCCTACTGTTAGCTCCAGCTCTTGCCTGGGATATTTTTTTGTGTTTTCCTGTTTATGAATGATGGAAACGAGCCAAACTGGAGCATTCAGGCTGGTAGTCATTTATGCGTTTGGTTATTTCTTTCCGAAACTGTAATAGATCAATTTAGTATATTCATACTTGTCTATTGTTCTTCATGATATAGCATCTGAGTAAGTGTGACACTGGGAGGGGGCATTTTTTAGGAAAATAAAGCAAAGGTCATGAGGAGCAAAATCAATAACAAGCCACCCCAGGACATCTTCATTATGGGTATACTGAGGACATATCTGTTTAGTCAAAACCATAGAAATGGGAGAGAAGGAAGAGGTTAAACAGAAGAAGGACACACGGGATGGGTGGGAGGAGAGAGAGAGACAGAGGGGGGTAGAGATAAACACTATAGGTAACATTCTATAGAGACGTCAGAACTTCAATGATCCATCAGCCAACTATATTTGCCTATGGTATACCTTATTTTTCCACTTAAAAATTTGGGTTTGGCTTCTCTTTTCTTTTTCAAAGTTAAGAATGTTAGAGGAATAATTAAGTTTAAGTTAATGTGTACTTTGAAAGACCCTAGATATAGCAACTAACCTCGTGTCTTACACCTGGTAGGATTGTTATAGAGTTTATGATTCAGAGATAAAAGCAATATCAAAAGAAACATATTAAAGTTGTTAATACATTGGTATGTAATCATTTTCAAGGAAATCAATAGAGATTTCCTGCTCTGAAGTATAGAAATGAAAAAGGGAAAGGTTCTCCATTTAAGTTGTGTGTATATCTGCAATGTGTAGGTTTCTCTGTTCCTTATGATGTAGTCCATTAATCTGAGAAGACTTCAAAGTATCTTCGTGATAAAATATTTTACAATAGCCACAATTCCAAAAAGAAAAGATATGGATGGAACTTTTTATCATCACACAATTTTTTTTTAAACTCTACCCTTCTTTTCAGTTTAATGGTGTGCCAATTCAGTTTTCTTCTCATTACCTTAACTAACTGGCAAGAAAAACAGGTTCTATGAACCAAGGCAAGAGTTTGGCAAAAGCAGTGGTAGAGAGTTTTTCTCCAACCCTTTATAACTACCCTAACAGCCCTTCACATTAAATTAACACCCAAAGCTTAAGCTCCAGAATGGACAAAGGGATAATCATATACATTTTTCTATCTCTTTATTTTATCTTTATCTCACAAATCTACATTCATGCCAAGGACATTTTTCTCCGTTCTGATTGTGTGCTTAAAGAACCAAGTAGATGTTACCATTCACATGAAAAAACAATCACTTTTCCCTGGCTCATGCTTGAAACCAATTCCTACCTGCCTATCATGGAGCATTTAAGATAATTCTCCAGTCACACAGTTTAAAAATCTGATTTAAAAAACAAAAGGTCAAAAGATTGTTTTTGAAATGATTACAGAGTTTCAAATTTGTAGCCATCAATTAGCCACTGCTCTTTACATCTCTCCCAAGAAGAGAAAGAAATGACTCCAACAACTTGACTTCTTTGCTCAGATTTAATATCCACGGATCTCGCTATCTTCCCTTTTAGAAGATTTTGGTCTTTTATTCTAGTGGCTCACAATAGAAAAGGCAGTGACACCTGGGGTACATATGTTTTTCTAAGACATCTGAAACTCTTTCACTTGGAAAAGGACTGTGTAAAAAGTCTGGGCCTGGCTGGTTTAATATAGATATTTTTAAACAGGAGGACTAATGGCAATATAACACCTTTTCTTTTGGAGAGATTCTTTTGAAGAGCTGGAAAGATTAAGTGTGTAAGAAGAAACCTTGGATTTTTCAGATTTTGCTGAATCTATAGCAGTGTCCTTATTGTTTTCAGTGAAACTATGAACAGGAGAATGTGTAATAAAACTGCACAATTTGACAGATTTAGACAGCTGGCTCCCTCACCAGAAGTTCACATTTTGTTAATGTCACCCACGCTGAATAAGGGACGATTAGATGGTAAGGTCCATTTACAAAAATGGTTGTCAGGACTTTTTTTTTTTTTAATCGTAAAACTTTCTGTGATGGAATTCAGTAAAAGGGCTATGAAGAGAAAGCAACGGAGACAAAAGACTGCTATTAACCTCCGGATGCAGGCTTCTGCAGGTTCAGGGCAAGATTTGTCACACTCTTGGGCCAATGAAGTGTTAGTGTGACTAGAAGGGACCACCCCTTTTCTGGGGTAAGAGGGCAATTTGGTCTCCATGCTCATTTAATCCTGAGACTTCTTTGAATAGACTGTCAATTGAATCTAAATTGTGCAAAATTATGCATGCACTTTTTAATGCAGGCTATTGTTCACTAAGCACTGAACCAAGGTTTCTCAACCCATTTCCATTTGGCATGAGGTCACTTGAAACTTAAGTAATCATATATGGAAGACAAGAGCGGTGTACTTAAACAACCTTTCTACATAAATGCTCACTGGGCTTTAATTACAAATCTCTCGCCTTAAAACAATAGAGAAATGCTAGTTACACAATTTTATTCTTTTTAATTGAGGGTCATATAGGTAAGGAGGAGGTTTGGAAAGTCAGCCTGTGCTGCATAATCTACGCTAGTCTACTATTTAGATTCTGGAAGAACAGCTGTTTACAGGACAACCTAGAGCCAGTGTGCGCATCATGAGAGATGTTTTCTCCATAGTGCAAAGAGGCCTTATAATTTCGTTATGATCCGAATGTGGAGAGCTGGCCTCAAAAACCATTAGGAAAAATGTCTATCAGAGTTTTTGATGCTTTAAATTAGAACTCGGCATCTCTTTAAAAACCTGAACAGAACATTTACAGAAATTTATTCATACATTAACCAAAGAGGATTTTCACTGAGTTCTAAAGGAACATATACATTAAAACCCATATTTGGCAAAAATTATTGTTTAAAAAATTTGTACAAGTGACAGCTTACATAGCCAGGATTTGTTAAAAACGAGTGAGCTCTTCTCCAGTGAGTTTCGTTCAGTGTGAAATCTGCAACATTCTAATCACATATACACTGACAGTCTTGCTATGGTGAAAAGCACTTTACATATGTTTAATGCTGGAATTTTATAAGGATTGGCTGTTTTCTTGCTTTTTCATCCGTCGTTAATGATTACATGTTGGCACAAGGATACATTGCTAGATTAGATCCACAGCACATTAAAGACTGTTTGCTTTCTCACTCCCCTTCTTTCCAATTAAGTTGGTGATAAATGTAACTTTAGTATTTTACAGGACAGGGCAAAGGTGTTTCATCTAGGTGATGTCTATATTATAAAAATAAAATAAAAAATATAAATAGGTAACACAAACCCAGTGCCTATTGTTAGATACAATATATAATAAAAGCAGACTTTTTAAGAAGATTGATTTTAGAATATGCTGTTATGATTTAATTATAAAACACTTGAAAAGAACCTTGAGATTAAACTAGAGTAACCAGATTTCTCTGCCAATAAAAAGATAAGTGGGTAACATTCTGTAATTGGATACATTGATACAAATGAAGATTACAATTTTATATCAAGTCACCCCATTTGGAAATTCATCAGGGAGTTCTGAAACATTCCCTCACATTATAATCCTTTAGTATAAAAATATTGCCTTTTTTTATTAGATCCATCAGATTGCACAGTATGTTTCAAAACTCCATTAAGTTGACTTTAGTTATTACAGACAGAAAATTCTTGGGAAGTCAAATAATCTCTTCTGGTGACATAAAAATTCCGTTATCAATTTACAAGGGAATTTCTGTGTAAATTACTCCACATAGGGAAATATATATTTTTAAAACCCATCTGTTATGCAACCATGCGTACAGGGGTTGTGAGTGTGTGTGTGTATGTGCCTATGTGAACAAACGTGCCAGCATACACACACAGGATCTGCACATTTCTGGAAAATTATTTTTAAATTAATAAAAGAAAATGAAATCACAGGAAGTGTATAGCAGGATAACAGTCTTTCTTTTTAATGACAGGATAAAAAATAAATGCCCATTGGAAAGGAATATTCAAACAGTCCCAGAAACTATACAATGTAACTTGTTAGATCCAGCAAATAAGATGTCATGTCAATGATCTGATCAAGAATACCTGCCCGGGTCACTCGGCGGATGTTTCTGTCCACTTGTTCACACTGAGGACCAAGATATCCTTTTTTACAGAGGCACTTGTTCGGTCTAACACAGACACCTCCATGACGACACGCTGGCTCGCATTTTGCTGGGAGGGGGGAAAAAAACAAGCAATAAAATCACACTCTCATTCTGTATGTCAGAAACAGTACCGGGTAGGAGGCCAACAAATATTTGATGAGTAAGGGAAGGGAGGGGGAGGAGGAGGTAGCCAGTCACAAAACGATCCAAAAGATAATAAATACAAGAAGGAAAGAAGGTTTCCAGAGCCATGGTTATGTGGGGGCTAGAACTTAGTAGAGGATGGGAGACATTTCCAGGGAAGCAGAGATCATGGGAAACAATTTCAATCCCTTGCAGAACTGGCTCTATTTAAAATGAGTATTTCAGCTCTTTCAAACCTCTGTCCTAATAGGGCATTTCCAACAGAGGGCCTTCCAAGTAACTCTATGTTCCCAGTCCTCCAGGGTAGGACCTTAAAATGTGGGGAGGGCCCGGCCTGAGAGCGAGCCCTAGCAGCTTCAGCAGCTCCAGTGCAGTAGAAAGGAACAGCCAGTTCTCAAGTTAGGTTAGACGGGATATCTCCCATGTGGACTGCCTTGGATTCCTCTTTCTCTTTGCTCCCGGCCAGTGCATCCTATTGCTTCATCTCCGATTACACTTTGTAGCGCCTGCCTTGGCAGTGCGGCCAGCCAGGAAAGCATATTCTTTGCAATCCTATTCAGGGTTACTCTATACACAGGATCTCTTCATATAAGGATTTTTACCACTACAGTATAGGTGGGAAATGTAAAAATTTACTGCTGGGGCACCTGAGTGACTCAGTCAGCGAAGTGTCTGACTCTTTTTTGGCTCAGGTCATGATCTCACAGTCATGACTCCACGCTGGCTGCGGGGTCTGCTGGGGATTCTCCATCTCTCCCTCTCTCTTTGCCCCTCCCTGCCTCTGAACACTCTCTCTCTAGAAAAAAAATAAATAAGTTCTCTAAAAAAAAAAATCTACTGCTAAAATGAGATGTGGAGATAAAATTGGTTGTATACATTAACTGCGTTTTACTGATGGATAAATCTGGGATGTGCAGCGAGTGTAGACAGAATTGAATTCCCTAAACGTGTTTCTTTATACGTTTAGGGGACAAGGTTATTTTAACTTTTCAATGTCATTGATCAAAACCCAGGGGTCTGTGGCTGACAAATGGAAAAGAAAAAACAAGAGAATAATTAGAACATGTTTTTTTTAATTTGTGGGAGACGAGCTACGTTAGTATATGAATAAAGTTCTTGCTTGTGTCAAAAACATCATGAATAGATTACTTTTATAAAATGGTTCTGGTTTATCTTATATATTCAAACTATTTAAACTGACCAGTAGAAAGATAAAAGCACTGAAATAAAAGTTCATGTTATCTCAAAGAATGTCTATTTTCATTTATATCACTTATTATTATTATTAATATCCACAACGGTATGTATAATGCCACCTATATTCAAAAGAATTTGTTTACCCTCAGTTTAAACATACTATTACCAGAAGGCTTGCAGCAAATTTTTGTTATTTGCTAACCTGAGGTGACTTAAGAAGTTAGGCAAAATACAAAGTAAGAAGTACAACAGAATGAACACTATATAAAAGAAGCAGAGAGAATAGGTACCATCAGGCATTAAAGGGAGCAGAAGAAAGATATATTATCAAGAATTAGAATATTTGTGCATTTGAACACTGATTCTCATTTTTTGGTCAACCACAGAAAAAGCAGACAGGTTGGGTCAATACAAAGTAGGTATTTGTTTTAACTGATGTAATTACTTGGAGCTTTAATTATGATAGTTCTCTCCTAGATACATGACCCTAGTATTAATCAACCAGGTTGCTTCCCCGCTGAAGTAATTTAAGCTTAAAATGCATATTGTATATGTGACTTTAAATGTTGGCAACATTTTGTTAGACAATACATAGACAAGTTGTGGTTATAATTTTTGAAACAAATGTGTGTTTAGAAAAAAGAAAAGACAACATTTAGGCATTAAAGATAATATTAAATATAAATTTGAACACATTTTCATTGGCAAGAGATACTTTAATATCTGAGATAGCAGAAATCCAGTTCTTTTGTAAGAATATTCAAATGCTGGTTGTTGTTTGTAAGAATATGCATATGTAAGGATATGCTTATGCATTAAAAAATGCATTTATCCTTATGGAAATCTTTTTCCAGTTTTATTGAGAAATAAATGGCATGCATCACTATGTAAGTTTCAGGTACACAGCATGATGGTTTGGTTTACATATATTGTGAAATGATTCCCTCAACAGTTTTGGCTAACGCCTATCATTTCATAGAGATAAAAGAAAAGAAAATTTCTCCTGAAAATGTATTTTCAACACATACATCTTAAACTAGGTGTCTGAATTTATCTAATTTTCTTCACATCAAGCAGAATTTAAACATCATTGCATGTAATTGAGGAAATCCCTGGTTAAAGGATAGAGTAACTCTGGAATAAAGCTCTTTGGCTGTCTCTGAGCAGCTGCACACCTAGTTGATGGGTCACAAGGGAGTGGCAAAAAGAATTAAAAAATCTCATAATGTGCCTCTAGATAATTGCGTTTTCCCCTTTTATTTAATAACACCCACTGAAAAACCCTGTTTTTAGTGCACTGTAGCAAGAAAGCAAGCAGTAAAGTTAGGGAGGGCATTTATGGGGTGTCTGGAAAATGCTGGCACTTGGAGAGGGGCTTTGCAAACACTAGGTCATTGGCTGGTGTGAAATCTCAAACCTAGGACTGAGAGCCTGTACAGATGCTGTGTTCATTCTGTACGTTTTGAAAGGACTCAATCACTTAAAAGTCTTTTATGTTTATGATTAACTTATAGAAGTGAATTGTTTACAACAGGAACATGGGAAATATTTCATTTGCAAGTTCAGAAACAGGCTGAGCGTGAATATGATAAATGGCTAAGTTTTGAACCGTAGATCATTCTAGAAGAAATAGCTGACGTTAAGTTCTCGAGTTCCCAAGGACTGTCCCATGCCCAGTCTGTCCTGGGGACAGCAGAAACACTCACCAATTCTGCAGAAGTCCCCTTCCCACCCTGGGGTGCAGCAGCACATGCCGGTAGGGGTACAGTAGCCGTTCCGACAGAGCCGGGAACACTCCGAAGTCAATGTCTGTGCAGGTTGTACCGTGGCTCTGCATTCCTCAGGCATTAGAGGTCTGCATCAAAAGACAACAGTTCCAAGTGTATGTTGGTTGAAAATCAGTATTAGGATGAAACCCGGTGATTTTGCAGCTTGCAAAAAATTTCTTTTGCTTTCTAAGGAGACTTTTCTTTTAAGTGGCCCAGAAAGATTGACAACTTTCTGAGAGGAGAGAATCCACCCCAGTGAGGCAAAATCTAACTAACCAGTTTTGAACCAGAGAACACATTAAATATTAAAAGGAAATTTATCATGATCAAAATTCATTAAAACTGTAATTATAGGGTGCCTGGGTGGCTCAGTGGGTTAAAGCCTCTGCCGTCGACTCAGGTCATGATCTCAGGGTCCTGGGATCGAGGCCCGCATCAGGCTCCCTGCTCAGTGGGGGACCTGCTTCCTCCTCTCTCTCTGCCTGCCTCTCTGCCTACTTGTGATTTCTCTCTCTGTCAATTAAAAAAAAAAACTTTAAAAACTGTAATTATATTGATATTTTCCATTCAGTAGCTGAAAATTTCTAGCAATTAAAATTCTTAAGACAAAGACATATCGATATTTTAAAACATTTTTCCCAGATCTACAAAAATTATTAGGAATAGTATCTGACATAGTTTTTGCTTGTTATTGGCATATTTGGAAATATCACAGAGATGAAGGCATTCATCTAAATGAGCACTTGCAGCCTAAAAAAGCTTGGGAATCCATTTTTGTTTCATTTTACTTTTCTCTTGAAATACCTGTCTCAGACTGATTTTTCTTGAAGGGATATCTGTGTGTGGGGGTGGGGGCGGCATGTGTATTGACTCAAAATTTCAACCCTTTATGCAAAAAATAATCCATATATATGCATTTTTTGTATATATAAGGATTATATATATATAAAGATTTTTTATTTTATAATGCTATGAAGAAAAAGAATGCTATCAGCAAACAGAAACAAACATTGTATTTGCTAAGTAAAAACTCATAAGACTTTAATTATTCTACAACTTGCCATCATTTAGAGATGCCTTCAGAAGATTTTTATGGTTCTTACTGTTTTTGACATAAGAGGTTGTTTTTCAAGCTGGGTGAGGCTGGAAGCTTGGTTATAACCACTCATTACCTACTCTCAGAGAAACAACGCACTGTGGTACTCCTCTATCAGTCACTGTGTCTGTGCCACAGCGATCTGAGAAGATTCTTTTCCGTTCAGGAATGTAAACAAATGCTCTATCACCGCTCAACTCACCACCATTAAGATGGCCAAGGCAGTTGGACTCCTTAAGTACCGTAACAACGAAGGTGATAATTATAGGTCAAAGCCACTAAAAGAAGTAAATGATATAGCCTTTGGAGATAAGCCCATAATTTGGCCCTGTAGACTCCAGTTTTCTTGAGATAGGTTATCTTCGTGTGTCCTTCTGGCAATATGAAGTGATAATACTTTGGGGCCTGACTTCAGGGTGTTCCTACAATGACTCAAAACCGTATTCAAAATATATAGTAACTTCTTTAGCTCCTCTCTCCAATAAACGTCTCACTATATGTTGCAAGTACTGTGTTTTGCAACTAATGTGACAATTCAGAAAACTCCCTTAAATCTATTCAACCTCTTTTTAAAATCTAGAAGCAGTCAATTTATGTGAAAGGTCGTCAAGGCATTCTATGGACTGCGCATACTTTCACTCAGACGACATTAATGAATAATTTCCATGTGTTCCCCAAGGGAGTCTTTCTAGGGGTAAGAGCAGAGGGGAGTTGAGGTGGAGAAAAATTAAAATGGGTATGCCAAGGAAAGTGGAGGCATTAACTTTGCCTTCCTGTTTTGTGTTGAATAACCCAAGTTGGCTCTAGTTTTTCCTCAGTAAAATTCTTACTTTGTGAAACCATGATTTTTGATCACTAGAAGAGCTGTTTTTCAATAGCCATGAACTTCCTCTGAGTCAATGGCATTCATCTTCTGAGGCCATGGCATTCAGTAAACAGGTATTTCACTGGTAACTGAAATTCTGTTTATCCAATTTCTACTGATTACTCCTTCATTCACTCTCTTTCTGACTCATTCAAGAAGAGATTCTAAATTAGAGGGTGTCAAAAATATATTACATGTTGGCACGCCTGGGTGGCTCAGTTGGTTAAGCGTCCAACTCTTGGTTTCAGCTCAGGTCACAATCTTGGGGTCATGGGATGGAACCTTGCATTGAGACCCGCATCAGGGCTACACACTTAGCAGGGAATCTGCTGGAGATTTCCTCTCTCTCTGCATACCCCCACATGCTCGCTCTCTCCCTCTCTAAAATAAATATATCTTTAAAATACATATACTTACATGTATAAATATGTATATATATTACATATGATAATATTATATATATCATATCATGCTATGCATAATATATATATGATGCAAAATATGCAGGCACGTAGCTCATACACTACTTGAGAATATGGCTTATGGCTGAGCAGATGAATTTAAAGAGAGGACATCGGGCGCCTGGGTGGCTCAGTGGGTTAAAGCCTCTGCCTTCGGCTCAGGTCATGATCCCAGGGTCCTGGGATCGAGGCCCACATCGGGCCCTCTGCTCAGCAGGGAGCCTGCTTCCTCCTCTCTCCTCTCTCTCTGCCTGCCTCTCTGCCTACTTGTAATCTCTCTCTCTGTGTCAAATGAATAAATAAAATCTTTAAAGAGAGGACATCATTTAGATCAAGGATGTAAATTACCCGTTAAACAACAACCACCAGAAGATGTTGCTCATCTGAGACAAAGTGTAGGGACACTGATTCGTGTGCACTGGGAGAAGGAATGAGGATGTGACAAATAAGGACCCAACAGTGAAGTACAGTTCTGGGGAGGCCACCTGCCTCTTGTTTCCCTGCTGATCCTCTAGTTAGATGCTTTAACTATTTTTCACCAAACATTCAAATATGTGGAAACTCAAATTGGGGGGGGGGGTGTTAAGTTATTTTTTGCCTAAGATTTAGTAAATGCTTATCTATCTGTGGATATAATTATTTTATACTTAGGCTTGTTTATTTTAGTTTATATAAAACTATGTGGCTCTCATATATGAACATGATTCCCTTAAGTTTTTATTTAAATACCCGGAAAATAATCCTTTTTTTCTTTAATGAAGTGACCAACCAACATTCCCCACTTAGCATGTTAAAGAAATCCTCTCCCTGTCTTTAAACTGTTATTCCTTGGGAATCCATTAACTGAAAATTTTCATGAAGGACAGCCCAACTTTTTTTTTGTTTTTTTAAAGTATGTTTTTATTTTTAACGTGGGGCTTGAACGCATGACCCTGAGATCAAGAGGCCCATGCTTTACTGACTGAGCCAGACAGGTGCTCCAAGGACAACCCATCTCTCACAGAACTTCACTTCTCTTAATGAATGGATTCCTCTATCTCCTTTCCCATCCCCATTGAAATGAAAGCTTTCTGAAGGCAAAACTGACATATTCAATCCTCCTGAAGACCAGTCAGTCACTCACTCAGGCAAGTACCCTGATCTTTACAGGGTAAGACAAAACAGGGTTCCAATCCCTATGGAGACACCACAGAGCAGACAGACATTCAAACACAAAAGTGTAATGCAGTGTAATCTTTGTCATGACATAGGTACATGTGAAGTAACACAAGAATACAGACAAGGAAGCAATTAGCTTAAGAATGAAGGATGCTTTAGAAGATGACATTTAAACCACCGAAGTATTTTATCTCCTTCAACTACTTATATTCAGAAGAGCTAGAAAACACTACAGAAGCATTCAATAAATGTTTATTGAATGCATATAGTAGAAACTTTCTCAAATGCTTTTCTTGGACTATGTCTCCTTCTCTTCTCCTGTGTCCCTCCAGGACCTAGGAAAATGTATAGAATATGGAAGACACTTAAACGTCTGTTGAATGAATGAATACATAAGAATATGGAATTTTAAGAGAGTGCTTGTTTCTTTTCTGTGCTACTGAGTAAGATATTAAGAATGTATGGACTATTTAGGGGAAGGATATCATTAAAATCTAGTTGTTATACTTTTAGATCATAAACTTAAAACTAAAAACATTTACTATATTTCTGTTCCCTAAATTAACTCAAATCTTAAAAATTCTTCTAAGGCATGGTTAAATTCATTTTCACTGAAACATTTTTACATTAATCATAGTCATAGTAAATAAACAACAAAGAAGTAAGCATGACACAAAGATAGGATTGTTTTCTCCTCCAACTGGGAATTGAGCCAATGTATTAAAATTCATTTTTCTGGTTATTTATTTGGTAAAGTCTAACAAAGAGTTTTGGTTATCCCAACCATCCTCCTCCACTCACTCTCTGTTCTAGTGACATTTCTCCCTTCCACTGAAAAGAACAGGGCTTCTTTACATGCAATGAGAACAGAAAAGGGAATAAAACAAGTAAATGTGAACTTTTATAGTGTCACCTTGAAAGAGACCATCATAGGTATACATAATTACTACATACACACAACAACATGGCATCAAAACAAAAATCTAGAGTATGTATATACATATACATATATAATGATAGGTTACCTCATTCTTCATTCTTATTTTTATTGGACTGGAAAATTGTGTGTTTTAATGTAGTGTTCTAATAATTGCTTAAACAGTTTTGCTCTTCTCTTAAACAATTAGTTTCTTAACTTTTGGATTCTTATCTCTACTGAATGAAGTCCAAGATAGCTTTCAAAGTAGAAAATTTAACCAAAAGGATATTGAGGCTTGTAATAAGGAATATATCAAACCCATTTGTTGATAGTTATCTCTATAGTCCTCAAACTCAATTTAAATCAGAAAAACACACTTTATAATCTTGACACTTGACAATGAAACAATAAGAACTAGTGCCAAAAAGTTGTCCAACATTCTTTAATGCATAAAGCATTGCTTCTGGAAATAGAAGATGTTTTCTTAGAAACCCACTCTGTCTGGGTTTGAGCAGAAGCATAAAGGTTGGGATACTTTCTCGAAATAAAGGAAGAAGTTGAGAAGCATAAGTGATTTGTAAGGTATCCTACGTGATAAGTTGTTGTGACTAGCTAAACCAACAGTGGATGTCTCCAGGTAGTGAGATTATAGATGGTTTTAATTTTATGATATTTAATTTAACAAATGAATAAACAAATCAATAAATGAGAAGTCCTCTGTGTACCCGGCTGGAAGCACAGGGATAATCCCATCTGAGTAGGCCTGCTTTTCAGATTGAATACGTTAGAAATTTGTCTGTTGAATTTTCCACAAAAAGTGAAAGGGACTCATTCTGAAGTTATTGTTAGGGGCCCAGATTTTAAATTCATGTCATTGTCAAACAAGGTACATAAACCATAAGTAATACTCATTAATCTCTTTAGAGATTTCAGAAGAAGTAATAATTCTAGCTTCTCTTAGTCAACCATCTGCTTAAGGGGGCAAGGTGAGGTAAGAACTGGCTTATTCTTGGGCACCTGGGTGGCTCAGTCGGTTAAGCATCTGCCTTCTGTTCAACACCTGACCCCAGGGTCCTGGGATCGAGCCAAGTGTTAGGCTTCCTGCTCAGCAAGGGAGTCTGCTTCTCCCTCTGCCCCTCCCCGCTGCCGTGCACGTGCACGCTCTCTCTCAAATGAATAAATAAAAAAGTCTTAAAAAAAAAGTCTTATTCTTTCATCCATATTCATGTTGAGACACCTGGAAAAATGTTCCTTTGTTACTGCAACCTTTGCAAAACTAGTTTTCTCGAATGCTTTTTCCTATTCTCATGAGAAAGGAAAAAGTGGTATCTAAATCCTTACTACCCATAGCATGGTACCAGACCAGAAGAACCAGCATTACACAGGAATTTGTTAGAAATATAGAGGCTCAGGACCCTCCCCAGACTTACTGAGTCTACACTCTCCCCAGTTTGTCAGGTGATTCCCATGCATAATCAAGTTTGAGAGGCACCGTTCTAAGTCAAGTCCACTTCCCAGCCAGTAGCAATCAATGTGGCCATGAATTAGTGTGGCCAGGGGCTTCCAGGGAGAAAATGCTTTGAAATTGTACACTTGGATGAAGTCTTCACCTCTGCACAGGCAGGCAGGCTTCGGAAGCCACCAGAGTCTCTGGTTTAATAGGTTTCCTCACTGTGAGCATTTTGATATGCAGTGATAATTCGTAACCACTCCTGGTTTCTAAAACCCATACTCAAAAAAAGTAAAAATAAAAATAAAAATAAAAATAAAATAAAGTAAAGTAAAGTAAAACCAATACTCAGCATGCTTTCACTCAGAAAAGGGTAAGGGAGTGGAAACTTCTGATGGGATAGAGTTTACTGTTTCCCACCTGTCTAGCCCAGGGCATAGGCATAGCCCTAGCTTCGTAGAATTGCCTGGTCACCTCTCACATACTCATTTCAGTGATTTTTTTTCTTTAGTCTGAATGTTCACTAAATTCTTCTTGTTCACATTGACATTTTTCTTTTCAGTGAGAGCAGAAGTTGGGATTCCACTGGGTTTACAGCCTGTTTTGGGACCACACATAGCCGTTTGTGGCAGCCAGTGAAACAGTACATGACACAAATCCCATCTGGCGGGAAGGAATCTTATACATTCATGATACAATCATATTCCAGGTAAAAGAAAATAGAAAATGGAATCATTTTGGCATAACCATGCGATATTGTTCTCATTGGGACTTCATGGCAGTATAGACAGCAATCAATACTCATTTCTTAAGTATTTTTCAAGTACAATTTGAGGTATTTTTAAAAAAATAATTTACTTATTTAAGTAATCTCTACACCAACGTGGGGCTTGAACCCATGACCCGAAGATCAAGAGTCACATACTCTTCGGACTGAGCAAGCCAGGCGCCCCCTATTTGAGGTATCCTAAAGGAGTACTCTCCTTGACATTATATCACATGCAGGCTGCAGAAATACACTTTTAAAAAAATATTTACTTATTTGTTTGAGAGAGAGGGAGACAGAGCATGAGCGAGCAATTGGGGAGACAGGCTGAAGAAAAGAATTTTCTGGCAGCCTTCCCGCTGAGCATGGAGCCCCACGAGATGCTTGATTTCACAACCCATGAGATCATGACCTGAGCTGAAACCAAGAGTCAGACGCTTGACTGACTGAGCCACCCACGTGCCCCAGAAATATCTTTTTATGTATGTCCCAAACAACCTTGACATTGGACTAAAGAGAAACATAATTTAAATTCAAGAAGAGCTCTGAACTTATATACATTATGTATCATATTAACATTTTTAATTTATACTGTATATTTCTAGAATTCTAATTTAGAATGGATAAAGCCTTATTTCTAGACGTTGCTCTGAACTGCTGCATTTCTCTATTCTACAATATGCTGAAAAAATGGGCCTGGGCCTCGGCCATTTTTCCTGAGACGAATGTCGTCTTCATTTTGAGGTCCGCAGTTTAAATGCTGAGCCTACGCTCACTCAGAAATAACGCCGATTGGCTCTAATACCTGAGCAGTTTCGGACTGAGTGAGCACTAAACTCAAAGGGGGTGGAGGCAGTGATGATTTGGTGAGGGGAGCCACAGGTTTGGCTACCTAGTGCTGACAAGATTCTCAGAACTTTCACAAATATCTCTTAGTTTTGTTCTATGTCTGAAGATGCAACCATAATAAAAGCTAGTTACACGTAGTCTGGAACTATCATCTGGACCAGTATTCTTTCCACTCAACTGGCCCCCTTTCGGAAAAATGGAGCAAGGCACCATATTTCAGGCCCTGCTAATCTCACTATCCAAATACCACCACCACAATACACAAGTATCTAAAAGGATGTGTGGCTCTCCTTCATTCAACTTTTCAGGTTAACTCAATGTATATATATTTCCATGGGAAGATTAGGAAATGAAAATTTATGTATTTCCTTAAAAGGAAAACCTAGGAGAAATAATTAATGAGACTAGATGGTAATGTCATTTGCTTTTCCAAACCAAAAATGGCCAATTTTACTGAAATCGCCTTCAGTGTCTGTTGAATTATGTTTTCAATGTCCTAAATTCAGAAACTGGTCTACCTCAATTATCAGTGGTGAATATAGAAAAACAGGCCTTTTCGCTTTAATTCAACATACAAGTTCCTGAAAAATCTTGTATGCTACAAAATTACATACTAAAAATAATAGGACTTATGGGGAAAATAGGGTTGGGGCAGACCGCTGAAGATCGGTGCAACTTTTTAAGTAAAACACTAAAACAGCAAAATTTGGCACCTAGGGGGAGAGTTTGGGCAGCCCTGCGAATGCGGGCAGGAGCTGGAGGCCTTCTCAGCTGAGTTCAGGAATACCTAAAACCAAAATGGCGGCCGAGGTGGGCCATGTCCTCCTGGGGGACGCGCCACTGGCAGAGAGCCCAGGCTGAAGGAATGGGAGGACAACCCAGTACGGACACTTGGTTTTCATTTTACCTCTCAGCTGAGAAGCCTCCTCTGCCTTTGAAACAGCCTGGCTGACAGTTTGTTCTTTTTCTTATAATTCTGGCCATACTTGCTTGGAAAGCTACATCATTTCCAAGTTATGTAGTCATCATTCTCTTTTACACGTGAGTTCATTAGTGTTAAAGGAAAGCACAGTGGAGTAGAACAGACTGGGCCAGGGAGCCAAATCATGGTGAATTTTACCTCTCTCAGTATCCATAGCTTTCTGGGCCATTAATTTGGCAATTTATAGTGTATAATATTCTCGCATAATTTTTTTGTCCTGAAGTGTTATTTATCTCAAATAATATTTACGTGTTTGATAATGGGTGTGATCTCCCAGTTTAAAGTAAAAATAAGTTTCTTAGAGGATAGGACTAAGTTCTCCCTTATATTCTCCCTCTGTAGCACATAATACATTATCATTTTTTTTTTTTTAAGATTTTACTTACTTATTAGATGGAGAGAGATCACAAGTAGGCAGAGCAGCAGGCAGAGGGAGAGGGAGAAGCTGGCTCTCTGCCAAGCAGGGAGCCTGATGCAGGGCTTGATCCGATGACCTGAGCTGAAGGCAGCCGCTTAACTGACTAAGCCACCCAGGCGCCCCATAATACATTATCTTGAACACAGGGACAGGTAGGAGACACTTGTAGACTGATTAAATCTCCTGATTTAATCTTGGAGTATAACTGTACTTACTCTGATATGATAAAAATAAAACTGAAAAATTAGGGCACAATAAAAAGTCAATATTAATAATATTAATGTTGGATGTAGAGATTACTTAAAAATAAAATCTTAAAAAATAAAAATAATCGAAAGGACACCTTCCTCTAGAAAACATCTTATTATAAATTTATGTAGCTGTTTCATGCAAGGTTAAATCTGCCTTTATCTCAAGTACTGCAATATCTGATGATACACTGCCTTTCAATAAGTAAGTACAAAAAATTCAGAAAACCTAATAATACCTGACTTTCACCACTGTCCCAGGCAGGGGAGAAACACAGCAATTAAAAAGAAATGCTTTTAAGAGTTTTCGACTCTTAACACCTGAGTCTCATTTTGAAGAATATAGTCTTCATTATTCATATTTTTCATTTTATATCTTTTTAACAAATGCCATCTGAAAGTGGCAATTCAACCAAGTCTTCATTGCAATCTGTAAATTACTCTAGGAATTGATATTCTAACATTCAAAATTCATAGTTTAAGAGAGACTTTAATTAGCATAAAGCAGAACATTTCTTTGAATGCTATGGTCATATGTCACATATCCAGGAAATAGGAGATGTGTATATATATATATATATATATATATATATATATATATATAACCTTAAATGAACCTCTTAAATGACATGGTCACTTAGATAAAATTTTTTTATAAATTGTTATTTAATATTTTCTATTTATATTGAAATGGGTGATGGCTCTGTGCAGCAGGGTGAGCCTGACCTGAGTATGTCTAAATGTGTGTGCATATACATATGCAAATCCTGGTAAAGTAGGACTAAAATTCCAGTTTATCCTTAGGTCATCACCATACATTATGTATACATGCTCTTTCATTTGTTGGAAGTTTCGACTTTGATCTTATCCTATTCTTTGGTAATAGATCTTCAAAATATCAAATGCTATAAGGCAGCTTAGAAAGGACTGGTTAGCCACAAAGGTACCGTGCATCACAACATAAAGTACAGTGCATTAAGAATAAAATATAAGCTGGCAGATAAGAATATCTCTGTTTTCAGTTATCAGATATGTCAAAAAATAATAATAGCAAAAACGTAGAACACACTTCCTTGTCTCTGAGGCTTCAAATCCACCATGCTGAATGGATTTTTATAGGGCATATACTTGTTCATGACCTCTAGTGTTAAGAAATTCTGTCATGTTTGAAAACTAGTCCCTGGTGGAGCCCGTGTCCCTGTTAATAGCCGAAAGGTCAATGGAGCTGCTAAACAGTTTGTATTACTGTCAGGGTGGCCATGAAAACACGGCCTGCAGCAAGAGGACTTGGCAGCTGGGTCAACAGGCACTGTGGGGATTTCTCCACCTAGGGGGGCCACTTGCATAAAACTTTGACTGATGAATTGGGACTCGACTGGCTTATTGGGCTAAAGCCTCTCTATTATGTGTGACTTTCTTTAGGAAGGCAGAGCTGCCTGCTGGCTCCCTGAGACATATGTGAAGGATAAACAGAACCGATTTCCTCTTATGAAGTGAGTTTTTTGGGGAATTAAGAACAAAACAAAACAAAACCAAACCCCAAAAAACAAACCACTCCTCAGCATCTAGTATAATTAGGAGTAGGATGAAGATACTAAGAAGAAAATAAACGAAAGGCAGTAAGTAGGGCCATTGAGGGGAGGTGTGGGGAGGAGGCACGGGTGGGGGGTGGGGGAGCAGTTTTTGATACTGGTCACACAGGAGTTTGGGGATACAACATTTCTGTGAAAGTGACCTCCCAAGCCTGGAATTTGCACTGTTAATTTATAGACCTCTTAAGGGAAGGGTTTGTGTAACTTGGTTGGATAACAGATAAATAGTATGTTAAAATATAGAAAGACTGGGTATGTAGTAATTAAATCAATATGATTAAGAATAACTTTGTCTTACAAATTCCTGGAGAAATTACCCTGAAAACATTTCAAAATAAAATAAAAAAATAAAAAATTTTAAAAAAGGTCATTCGGTCTCATCTGACACAAAAATTAAAGAATCTTTGGCAGCAGTGTGAAAAAACTTGTGTTCTATAAACACAAAGCTTAGAAGGTATGTAAACTGTTAGAATTCTTTAACTTCTACCCCTCAGGCACATTTATTTGATTCTGAAAAGATTGAATTAAGAGCAAGCATCTAGGGCATGATTTGGACATTTGGAAACTAGGTATCAAGAGCTCTCGAAAGCTCCACAGACACCTTTGCCCCAAGGCTGGAAAGACAGCCTTAAAAGCTGAGCAATCACCTGAAAATAATTCTTGAAGGCATAGAATGAATACCAACAATATTAAAGCATTTAGTGTGTTTTAAATGTATGATTTAATCATGTTCAAGAGCACTCCACAGAAATGAGGAAGGGCAGAATCATCAATAGACTCCATTGATGGGCAAAGGGGCAGAGTAGGGTAGAGTAACTTGACGCAGGCTCCCCCAGTAAGGAAGATTCTGAGACAAGACCAGTTGCCTCCCTGTCCTGCCAGGATGGACTTGTTCCTAGTCTTGATTAGTCTTAGGTGGCAAGAGTAAGTGGAATTAAAATTATTGCCCACCTCTCTTGTGCTCAGTGTTTTCAATCTGTTTTCTGGAACAGCTGGTCAAAGGAGTTCCTCTGACCAGGGCAGACAGAATCCCGTGCTAACAACTTTTTGGGACCCAGTGAGTTGGCTCAGCAAGCTGGGTGATTGGTACTGACTTGATCCTAACACCACTCTCTGACAAGATGCAACTGTTTTGCCTTTGACAATCCTCGTGAAGTGTGCTCAATGTTCTAACATGGAGGAAAAGTCACTCCTTCTCTACCTTTTCTTTAAATGACTCCTGAGTTCTACTTAAGGAAAACCGGGTTATAGTCTTACTGAATTTTCATTTTTTAAAATTATAAATACTGGTATTTGATTTTTACAACAGATTATCTTGCCATCCTTTTCTGGATGCCCACTGTAAAATGATTTTAAACTTATGTAAATGATTATGTAACATATACTCTTGGACTAGGCTGTTCTTATATACTGAAGCTGTCAGTAATGTAACCTCATCTGCTTTTGCCAAAATGACTTCAGAATATAGAAGATGGCTTTTAAACTCCCTTGTCTTCTGTATGTGTGAGTGTGTGTGTGCGTGTGTGTAGGGAAAAACAGAAAAAAAGACCCCATAAATCTTACGATAAGTAAGAATGTAACTTCTATGACATGTAATACAGAACATTTGTTTTTTCAAGTTCATGCTGGGCACGAACTCACAACCCTGAGATCAAGACCTGAGCTGAGACCAAAAGCTTGATACTCAACCGACTAAGCTGCCCAGGCACCCCACACATAAAAATTTTTATAATTGGTTGTTATTCTCTTCCAGGACCATGAGTCAAGTGCTGTGTGAAAATGGTGATTCTGAAAACGTTATTCTAACAAGTCTGGGGATTCCTCCACAAGAATATAATTAACCTCAGATTTTAATTTGAGTTAGATTTTTGATATAACAAGAAATGTCTATAACAAGAAATGTTTTTTCAGTTGATGAGGCCCTTGCTGCAAATTCTCCCTCAAAAGTTTTGGAGAAACAATTTGGCTCTGAAGCAGACATTCTGAACACGGTTACGCTAGTAATTAGCTTGTGTTTCTAAAATAATCCCGTTCACATATACTAAAGTGTCTGCTTATATAGAACTTCAACTCATCTAGGGAGAAATACTATAATAATAAACGTTGGCATCCAAATTGAAAGAGCATGAGGCTCCCAACAAATCTTTAGGAAAACATTTGTTTTCTTACAGTCAGCTTCATTTTGAAATTAATGTCTATTCCTGTGTACAAGGACAGTGTGTTTGGGACTCCGTTACTCCCCCCACCTTCTGAAAACCAAACACACATCTTAACCCTGGCCCCACACGTGACAGGACTGGCCAGAAACAGGCACCATAATGAGAAGTCAGGCCTTTCAGGTATGTCACTCTGAGACCACCCTACTAGAGGAGGCCCCAAGATCACAAAGCCAAGGTCCCTTATGGAAACCCTGGTAATTAGACACTAATAATGGATGGAAGGTGTAAAATTCAACTCAACTCACCACCAGCAGACTAAACAATCCAGATGAAGAGAGAAAGATTTTGTGAGAAGGAGGGAGAATTCATTATAGTACTACCAGGAAGCTTGTAAAGCATATCAACTTTGACAAACATAGTGGAATAATGACTATTTGGAAACAAAGAGCATTAGATCTGAGTGAAATCCCTAGACATCATTATGAATCAGGAGAATGCTGCTACTTCATTTGATTTTTGTTCTAAATATCGCCAACTTCAACCATCACGGAAATGTCTGATATTTTTTCCCTTTATTACTTTGCTTTTCACAAAGAGGGCATTTGTTTCACACCCAAAGAGGAAAAGGTCTCCTACAATGCATGGATGGGTGCCTCTCTTACTGTGGAAGAAAATGTGTATTGTGACATAGAGAAGGAACGTGACCAGGGTGTGACAGATGAATATATGTGATATGCCAACAGAGCATTTAGAACTGATTACTCCTCTTTATGTTCTATAGTACCAATGTCAAATTACACTTTTCTCAAGAAAGACCGTGTTCTCTGGTATGGGAAAAGGATGAAAATCTCTATTTTGTTAGTCTGTGATTTTTTGGGAAAAAACCTACATCATAACTTACAAGTAGTATATTTAAAGTGTAACTAAATTTGTGTTCTTAGCAAAATTTTTAGGTATTAGAATTCATTCTTCTAAAGGAGACTTGAAATGTGGGAATTCAAATATGCAAATGGGCTCATGAAGATAAGTTATTACAGAGAGAATTTGAAACTCATAGCACGGTGTAGGTAGAGTCTGACAACCATGCGTTCAACACTAGTGGTATCTGAGGACACCCTAGGTTCTATTAACAGTTATTTCCAAGCTGATGACTAATATCTTTTTGATAGTATATAATTTTAGCAGCTGCTGATAGTTCCGACTTTATCCATGAATGTAACAACTGACTAATTATGATTCAAGATAACGCTGCTGTGATGAGTGGGTGGAAAGGAGCGGGGGGGATAAATATATTTTTTAAAAGATTCAACATTCAAGTCTTCCTCTTGCTGGGGCAAATGACAACATCTCATCAGTTTCCATTTGTTTCGTCGCAGAAGCCTGCATGAGAGCTGTGAGCTGCCAGAGAGTTTGGAAATGAGGCTCAGATGCTGAACTGCCAAATAGCTTATCTTGATTACCTGATGCAAAAGTCATACCGAACAGCTGTAATGTCTGCCAGTATGGTTCAAGTTTTCTAGAAAGAACCGGAGGGTTTATTGCTTCCAACATGAAAGCTAAAGCCACAGCTCTACCTGGGGTCCTCCTCCGGCACCTAACTGAGGATGCTGATCCCACAAACAGAAGGCTGCTCTCTGACGGCAACACGAATGACATGACCGTGTGGACACTGTAAGGCTCTAAAGTCCAGCAGAGTCAAGTCTAGCCCTCACAGATTGGAGCCGAGGGTCCTCCTAGGACAGCACTCAGCATATGTGCAAGGCCGAAGGGTTCATCTTTGTTGACTGCTAATTGCCATTTGTCAGCACCAATTTGAACACAGTAAAACAACTTGAAGAAACATTGCTTGACTAAAAGGCATGTGAAGAGATCTCACCTTTTGGGATCTACAATTTTGTAGAGTTTTCCATTGTGAGTCTGGGTCATACTTTTACTACTTGATAGAATGTAAACTTCACCTGTGAAGAGAGAAATACAGTAAGTTGATTTACAGTATCACAAGGCCTTATCGCCTATTGCCTGAGCAGATATTTGATAGAAATCGGTAGGTGGATATTTTATGTTTATGTTTTATATCTATTTGTAGATCTATGTGTATATGTATGTGTGGGTGTACGCGTGTTTGTGTGTGTGCGTTATCTCTATCTGTCTGTATTATCTCCAGAAAGGCACCTGCCTAACGATGGTGAGAGTTTTGCAGGTCTACCTTCACCGTGCATCCAGAGTCCCATCCCTTCTCCCAGCATCCTACCACTGTCCCAGAGCAAGCAGATACCAGTTTCTCCTAGATTAGGGCAGCAGCCTCCTAACGGATCTCCTCACTTCCCCCCTTGTTCTTCAACGTTTAATTTCAACATACCAACCCCAGAAATTCTCTTAAAGCAAATTAGATCATTTAAGTTAGATCACACTCCTTTATTTCAATACCTCCAATGGCTTCTCATCTCTCTTAGAGCAAAAGTAAGTCCTGATGTTGGCCTGTGATGTCCTGTCTTATTGTTCCGTCTGATCTTATCTGTAGCATGTCACCGTCTTATGCCTTCCTCCCTAGTCTCGCTGGACTCTTGGCTTTGCACGCAGGAGGGGTCTGTCCCAGTCTCCGACCTAAGGTCCCTGCTGTTTCAGGCTTTTCCTGTCCCAGGCTCGTCCCTGCTGTTTCAGGCTTTTCCTGTCCCAGGCTCCTGACTCCCTCAGCTTTTGTTCTAGGCTCTATTTGTCTCAGCATCTGTCCCAAGTTGTCCCAGACTTTAAAATTCCTATTTGGTTCTCATTCATGAAATAGTCCTTGATTTAGTCTCTATTGCTGTATTCTACTCTATTATGGGTTTTTTTTAGCGCACTATACTACTTTCTTACTTCTGGAAAGGATGTTATGGGGCTTATACTAAAAGTGCAGGGGTGCCTGGGTGGCTAAGTTGGTTAACCAACTGCCTTTGGCTCAGGTCATGATCCCAGGGTCCTGGGATAGAGCCCTGTAGCAGGCTCCCTGCTCAGTGGGGAGCCTGCTTCTCCCTCTACCACTCCCCTGCTATGCTTCCCTGCTCTCTGCTCTGTCAAATAAATAAATAAAATATTTTTAAAAAATAAAATAAATAAAAAATAAAAATGCAGACACAACAGAAAAATAAAAATGAAGAAGCAAAGGAATGTAAGCAAAGAAAAATTAATATTTATTTTGTCATGTACTTTATACAATTTATTTCACTTAATCCTTACAACAAACCTCCTGGTTTTATAGCTAAACACAAACACACACACACACACACACACACACACACACACACACACACAGAAAACAGACTCTCAATACTTTTTGTTTTAAAAAAATGCAAAAACCTACTCATTTTCCTACATGGCTCTTTAGGTTTTTTTATTCTTCTTAAAATTTTTTTGAAGTTTTGAAGGTTATTTAGGTAATCTCTACACCCAACATGGAACTTGAACCCACAACCCCAAGATCAACAGTAGCACGCACCTCCCACTGAGCCAGCCAGGCACCCCCCCCTTTTTTAAAATAGAAATCCCTATATCCCAGATAGGATTCAAACTCACAACCCTGAAATCGAGAGTTGGATGATCTACTGACCGAGCCAGCCAGGCAGCCCCCCGACCCCTCCACCCCCCATACCAATGTGGCTCTTAATGAGTATACATGATGCTATAGCTTCTGGACAATAAGGATTGTATATGCTTCATTTGTTAGTTCTGCTCCCAGCATAGTATTAAGTACAGATAGATGTTTGGGTATTTTAACCAATGGTGGTGACACTAACAGGATGATTGATGGTGAGTCATTTGCAGTAAGGTCTGGGGAAATCAGAATGATTCAGTCACAACATCTAAATATTCATCTCTAACTCTGCCACAGACAATTTAATCCTCATCTATATTTTAAAACCATAGTTTGCCAGTGAAATTTAAATTATATAGCAGAGGTTTTCAGTGAGAAAGCGTTATCTCTTTGGTTCTTTTGAGTGAGGTAGGAGATATCCAGGGAAAATTAATTGTAAATGTTTTCAATTCTGGAATAAGAAAAGAAGGGATTCAAGGTCTTTTCCTTAAATCATTATATTCCTGTAGCTCTGAAATACGTGTTAAGTCCCCTTGTTAACTTAAATGAATGCCATGGAACTATTCCTGGTAGATTCTGCATTTGATGTAATAAAACCAAAGCTGAACTTCTAAGGAAAATATTCTGATTTAGGAGCACCTGGGTGGCTCAGTCGGTTAAACGCCTGCCTTCGGCTCAGGTCATGATCCCGGGGTCCTGGGATCGAACCCAACACCAGGCTCCTTGCTCAGTGGGGAGCCTCCTTCTCCCTTTCCCTCCGCCTGCCGCTTCCCTTGCTTGTGTTCTCTCTCCTCTGACAAGTAAATAAAATTAAAAAAGAAAAGAGAAGAAAATATTCTGATTTAGATGGGAAACACAACTCTTTTCTCTTAAGACCTAAAATTCATCTCAGAGGCTAAAGGAGCATAGTGGCCATGGTTTGTTTGGATGCTGTTCTTTAAATAGAGTCATTATGAAAGCTACATTTATCTCTATAATTTAAAATTAGGAGCATTTTCATTCTTTGATGGCATTCCAATTTTAACTTCTTTTTGTTTGTAAGCTGTGAACATTTTGATAACATACCAACAAATATACTGCATGTTATCCTATAGATCATCGTCCAGAAGATAATTTTTATTCTGTTGGAAAGCAGAGCTCCAAATTAAGCTTATCATGTACAAACTGCATGCCCCAATGGACAAAAAAAAAAAAAAAAAAAAAAAAAAAAAAATCAAATTAAATTAAAAATCCAGAAACAGAGGATAAGGTGAGGCTGAGATTGCAACAGATTTTTTATTTATTCCAAGAGGCTTGGATAAGTGGAAGGCTTTTCAGATAGAGAATAGAAACAAATGACTAAGATTTATCTAAACTATCAGTAGACATTTAAGATTTTCTCTCTTAAAGGACCCCAAAATTCTCTTTTTTTCTCGCCTTCCATTTTCCTGCTTTGTTACTTTTATATTTTTGGAGTGGAAATAAGATGTAAAGACCCCCAGCGAAAGGTCATTGGGAGAGAATATGTAGCAGGGCCGTCTCTAATCTCCACAGTAGGTCACCCTTGCTGCAGGTCTCATTGCCAGCAAATGGAGGGCGAGATTGTTACACTTATTTTTCGGAGCAAAACAAAGCCTCTTGGGCAAGGGAGTGAGAATGGAATTTCATAGAAATAGTTTGTACAGTACCTAATTCATCTTCTCCAAATCCCAATATGTGACCTGAAAAGTAACCTCTACAGGAACCACTGTTGCCAAGACAGAGTGGTTTTTCTTGCCATTGCTTGCTCACAGGACTTTGCTGGAGGGTTAAGAAATTCCTACAACAAAAAGATACCGTAAACTTACAATGAAAATATGCTTTTGCTTAAAAATCAATCAATATCACTCAATCAGTCGAATGCATGGAATAAAGTTCACAACGAATAAGTGTTGTGCGATACACCTGGCTTCTAAAAGGAAAAATAATATAGCCCATAATGTGTGCGAATACTGTGAAATTCTCATGTGGGGAGAAAGTACTTAAAGATAGTATTTTGTTTGGAGGGGGGCACTAAAAGTACCTGAGTATGAGAAAAGCCCTCCCCTTCATCCAGAGAATGATACTTCCTCTCCAGGACTAGACTCCATGCTGTGCTATTAATCAGAGAGAGGGACAGGGGGAAGATCATGGGGTCAGTAAACTTTTCTAGTTCCTTTTAGCGACCAAGCATAGCAGCTCTGCCATATGCCTGAATGCCAGTGACTTGGAAAACAAGGTTCATAATTGGGGTTTCATCACTAAGAGTTCCTGAGAATTATCCACACAGTGACCTCTAAAAATGAGGTTAAAATTTAATTGTGTAGTATTCTCACTGATAGAGACAAATTAAGTTCTGTTGTTAAAAGTTCTGAAAGTCTGGGAAAACAAAAATTCTTAGCCTTCCAATTTCCAAATAAAATTTGGAAAATATTTACACAAGTCATGTATAACAATAGTTTTTAAATTACTCATTGTCATGGTAAATTTATGTTAAGGATGAAGGGAAAAGCCTACATAATACGAAAAGTCCATCTGAAGACTTCTCTGCTCTTAAAAATTATTTCATGAACTTAACCAAATTTGTTTAAAAAGCATGTCTTCGGAAGTTCTTTAATTAAACCACCATACATGATGAAACAAAAAAGAAAATAATAATGTTTATGTGTGTCCCAGACCTGACCCCCAAAGGGAGACAATCATTTGAATATTTTATGGCAATTTGCCCCCTAATCAATGGATATGTCATTTGATACATCAAATTGTGGTATCAGGGAACCTACCCATTACGGTCTCCAAACACATAGCTTCCGTACAGTCTTTCCGACTGGCAGCCCCGGTAAACAAATCCACCAACCAAAGGGCCATTACTGAATGGCTTGAATTCCAAAAGCGATGGCTCACTTTCTGGAAAGAAATAAATATAACATTAGATCAAATGAAATGTTTCTATGAAATAAAAGTAACGGAGGCCAACTAATATTATTGTGGTAAATTTACGTTAAATTTGAAATGTGTTCCATGATACACGAGGCGAATCTTTGTCCTGGATATTTAGTAAAAATAATTAAGTCCCGTTGTTTAAATAGTATAAAATACAAAGAGCTTCCACGCGAAGCTTACTGAAATGGGAATGTTCCGCAAATGCTTGCTGTTTATAGTTGCCACACATACCAAATTTTCAACGAAATTAGAATCTGGATATTTTGGAAATCATGGTTATTTACTTAAGAATCAAAAGACCTAAAAAAATTGTTTTAAAATTGATTTTTTTTGTAGAAATCCTTCTTGCATATATCTAGTAAATTAAGCCAGACCTCTGTCAAGTTATATAAAATGTTTGAAAATTCATGTTTTAATGAAAATGAAAGTATAGTACATAAAAAGTCTTTAAAACCACATTTGTGTATTTAAAAACATTGTCACTCAAGTGATATCTTCATTTAAACTATTTTAATAGTTTTGTTTATGGAGTTCTATGGTTAACAAGGTCTACTGCAGCCATTCTTTTCAATTACACATGTATAGTTACATATTTCAGACTTTCCATGCATGTCATTATATACTTGACTACACATACGCTAATTGCAATGGAAAAGATTTAAAGCCGGTTGCAAATTAATCTGAAAATTACTTATTATGTGCTTAACGTCAAATAAGTCATTATCAACAGGCAGTATTTTAGGCAAAAGCTTTTGTGGGAAGATGGTAATTTTAAAGTAATTCTCCCTTCCCATGTGGTTATGGTGAATATATTATAAAAAGAAAAAGATTATAGAAAAGATTAAGTTTTAACCAGTTCAGTGAGAGGCAGCATAACTGAATGATTAAGGTCATGAACTCTGGAATCAGTTGGCCTGGCTTCAAATCCAGACCTCGCCACTGTATGTTGCATGATAATTAATCTTTCTGCATCTCAGTTGCCTCATCTGTACGACGTGGCCAGTAACAGTGCCTACCACGCGGAGTTGTTTGGGGAATGAAAGGAGTCAAGGTTATAAAGTTACTACAGGGGCTGGCATGTAGTAAGTACAGTGGATGTGGTTATTTGGTTTTTATTTTTGTTTTCTGCTTTAATGAAGTAAAAATGACAAAGTTGTAAAATATCTAAAGTGTACATCGTGGGGGATTTGCTACATACACATGCTGTGAGAGGGCTCTGGGGATGTGTTTTGAAAATAGAAATGTAAGGCTATCAATATTAGAGCCAGTTGCAGCTGAACCCCGATTAATGTGATTGGAGAATTTAGTTTAATCTGCATAAATACAGCCAAATTCCATCAAACCAGTGACTCATAAGATTTTTTTTCAAACCATGTCATTCTTTGGTTTGGCATTTATAAGTCGCACACACACACACACACACACACACACACACACGAATACCTGAAAAGAAAAATAAAGTAAAATAAGTGAATACCACATGAACTAACACAGCTGCTTCATTCCTGGTGCTAAATAAATATCTGTATTGAATGAGTAAATAGAAGGAGCAATCAATTTAATAATCTTAATCTACTGTGTTCCCTGAATCGTAATAATTTTGATATATTGCTTCCTCCAAAAGGAGTAAATACTAAAACACTAAAAAATATTAAGTTTTCTGGCCTTCATTATTATCCAACTTTATTTTGTAGATGCATCTCTAAAACACTCCGGTAATCATGTTATTAAAAATAATGTCTAAAAAAAAAAAATAATGTCTAAACACCCAATTTTCATGACTTGGGAAAATAACATGCTTTTACAAGTCTATTATGTTGTTTTCTCTAAAATGGGCACTTAAAAAATTACATTCTTATTTGAAACACTTATTATTTTTCTAATTGCTGAGGCTAGCATATTGGGTATCGAGAAATTTCTGACCTTTAACTTGTTTTTTCTGCTGTATGTAAGATGTTAAGACAAGTTCTCCTTTATACATTAAATAAATAGAAGTTATTCATTTTGACTCTCAGATGAGCAAAACATAAACAGCTAATTTTTGAAGGTCCATTAAATTTTTGGACCTACAGAGCACACTTCAATCCATGGGAAAGGTAATTACCCAAATGGAATTCCTAGGGCTTGTAAGCGTCACTGGACCTTTAAAAGCTCGTGCAATTTACTCCCTTAACACTGTTAGGTCAGTGTTTTTATGCTTTCCCAAAATGTTTTGTAGAAATCTGTTTCTCTTCAATTAATACATTAAAATAAAACAAGGCCCAAACTAAAGCCAAATCAACAAATTATGCGCTACTTACCATAATCTTTCCCCTTTATTATCTGTAGGATTCTGGCTGATGATCTGTTCTTTCCATTGGAGTCTGAACAAAGTATTGTTAAATTGATGTTTATATCAGTGGGATGTCGATCCACAGCACATCTGCATAACAAAAGGGGGACATCCATGAGTTCTTACCAGGGTCTTTTCTAAACTCAGACTGGAGATTCCTGACATAGGAACCCCTTTGTGGGCTGGCAAAGACCCTGCAGGCTATTTCGTTTGGATCCTGAACAGAAACATTCAGATTTGTTTGTTTACTCTGCGGAAGCTAAACAACCTCTGGAGAATATTTCCTAATTTCTCTTGGTATCTCTCTCTAGTATGAATGCGCACAGTGACTTAAAACATTTGTTAGTGTGTCATTAAGGACTGTCACATATATAATGCACTGGTAAGGTATGCAAGCCAATGGTATCATCAACTCCCATCTGCAACATGCAAAATAGAATTAGTTCTGGTAGTAGTTTTGTGTTTTTTACATGGAACTGTCAAAGTCTAAAGCTCAAGCTGCTCTAACAAAGGAAAGAAAGTGTACGCTACAATTTCGGGAATAAACTAAAGCTGAATATTCAGCAACCACTGAAGTCTTTTACATTAACTGTGTCTTCATGTCACCCCCAGTCTGGAACTAGAATATTTCCATGACCTAAGCCATTGACTGTAAATTCTATGAGCACAGGGACCACTTCCAGCTTCTTTATCCCTGTATTCCTGTTACCTAATTCAAACCCAGGGATATAAAAGGAGCTCAATATTTGTTGAATGTTTAAGTCCATGAGGGACTGGGCATGCGGAGTTTGGGTTGGAGGAAGAATGAAGCTGTATAATATAATTTTTGAAGTTCTCACAAATGTGGAAAACAGTGTTGCTTTGTTTTCAGGTTTCTCAACTTTGACATTATTGACATTTTGAACCAGATTAATTCTTTGAGCAGGGGACTAGAAGAGGGGAGGAGAGGGGAGGCTCTGTACTGAGCACATAGGCTGTTTAGCAGCATCTCTGGCCTCCAGCCACTAGAAGTCAGTAGCATGAACCCCTCCAAAAATGTTCCTAGACATTGCCAAGTGTTCTCTGGAGGCAAAATCATCCCCCAGGGAATCACTGTTTTAGGTCAACAAAATACATTAATGACTTGACCACCGAACCAAACCACTAAATAAACTAGAAAACAAAACAACCCGAGAGTAAGTTCTGGGTCTTACGAGACGTTAAGGGTCATACGTAGCAATCATCTCAACAGTCCCAACAGCTACAGAACAAAAACTGTTGCATCCAAATGATCCCATTCATAATAGGGAAACTATAAGCCTGACCTGTCAAAGATGAGTTAGTTGTTCTGTGGCAACAGTCCCTTTATTGTCCTCTTTAATTCAATGATTCACAGAGAACAAAGCCTGGCAAGGAACAGGACACAGACGTAATGTGACTTAAGGTGGAACTAAATCCATACGGGCAGAGAAGTCTTTCCCGTATTGTCTTCCTTTCAAAGATGGAGAGAGAATGACAAAAGGTTTGACCTCTTCCTATCAAGAAAAGAGCTCATCTGGAAGGAAAGCCCAGGTCCCCCAAAGGTGGAGATGCCATCAGGCCTCGCTCTGTCTCAAAACTGTGGCCACTGAGAACCACTTGACCCTTCTAAACTTTAGTTTCTCATGGAAAAAAAGAAGTCAGACAGTGAAACTTCTCTGTAGGATACCCTATGGTGGGTACATGTCATTATACATTTGTCCAAATCCAGAGAATGTACAACTCCCAGTGAACCCTAAAGGAAACCCTGGACTTTGGGTGATAATGATGTGTCAGTGTAGGTTCATCCATTGTAACAATGTCCCACTATGGTGGTGGATGTTGCAAACGGGGAGGCTATGCCTATGTGGGGGTCAGAGGGTATATGGGAAATATCTATGCCTTCTGCTCAAGGCCAGCTACCACCGAGTACTGCTAAGAGGCATAAATGAGATGATATGTGTAAGATACTTAGTTCAGTACTCTGCACCCAAGGTGCTTAATACAAGTCAGCTTTACTTTTAGCCAATAATTGTTTGAGTTTGCTTTCTGCTTTATTAAATCTTTCTTTGCTTGAAGTATTCTTGGAGGGAGGCACGACTTCCCTTTAGCCTGCTCCTGCCGGAGGAGGTAAGACTTCACGGCACAGGCATCCTGCCATATGCAAGGTCTGTAAAGAGCCTCACCCTGTGTTTTTACACGGAGGGCCCAGGACCCCTGGGAAGGTTGCACGAAAGCTCCAATGAGACTGTGGTGACTCAGGCTGCTGGACTTCAAAGTGCTGCTTTGCAGTGGTATCTGCGAGTTCTGAGCTATAGGAATGGAATGTGACAGTTTCCTCCACATCCTGAACCCACCTTAAGTATTCCCTGTCGCACAGATTTTAAGATCTGCTGAGATGCCAAAAAGGAAATGAACTGTAGACTTGGACTTTGATGGAGGGGAGATGAAGGGCATGAGGGATTATAAAAATAAAAAGTTCGAGAAATACTCACCTTGCACATAGTGAACACTCAATAAACATTAAATAGCAATAATAACTTAGCTAGTAAATGAATGAATGTGGCCAAATATCCTATAGTATGAATAAGAGACCACAGATTGGATGAAGCTTTCATCATAGAATTGCAATATTATACTTCATAGCATTTTTAAGTGTACCCCAAATTTCTCACTCTACATACATCTTAGTACTCCTTTCTTTATAGTTCATTATAGTGAACCGTCAATATGAATTCCTTTAGTATTTATAATTTTTTTCAAGGAGAAAAATGTTAATTTTGAGCTCAACTTCTTATGAACTGATACTGTGTATGTTAAGTAAAGCTATGATAAGAATTATAATTTATTTAAAACCTACCATGTGTGTCAGGCACTCTACTTTGTGCTTTACTTCTAGGTTTGTAATAAATCATTGTAGCATCCTTGCAAGGTAGCTATTACCACCCTCATTTAATGTGTATGGAAATGGGGCACGTCTTGGTTTCGGCTCAGGTCATGATCTCAGGGTCGTGATCTCAGTGTATCGATCCCAGGGTGGTGAGATGGAGCCCTGTGTGGGGCTCAGGGCTCAGGGCAGAATCTGCTTAAGACTCTCCCTCCTCCTTCTGCCCCTCCTCTCCTCTCTTTCTCAAATCAATCAATTTTAAATAAATAAAAATAAATTTAAAAATTAATGTGTATGGAAAATTTCATTTAGAGGGGTTTAAGAGGAAAATTTATTTATTTATTTATTTATTTATTTATTTATTTATTTTAAAGATTTTATTTATTTATTTCACAGAGGGAGAGAGATCACAAGGAGGCAGACAGGCAGGCAGAGAGAGAGGAGGAAGCAGGCTCCCCGCTGAGCAGGGAGCCCGATGGGGGCCTCGATCCCAGGACCCTGAGATCATGACCTGAGCCGAAGGCAGAGGCTTTAACCCACTGAGCCACCCAGGCGCCCAAGAGGAAAATTTAAAAAGTTTAATTATCTCTCTAAATTTGAACAACTGAAGTCTTAATCATTACACTGGTCCAAAAGCGTTTATCTAATAGCACTCCAGAACCCTAAAGGAAATTTTCTCTATGAATTTGTTCTTTTCCATACGTCTAATCGGCCTTCTCAACCTGCTTCACACATTAGCAGAAGAAAGAGTGCTCAGATAATGAGCTGGTGTGATTTCCGGAGGCGCAACCTCGCACAGCACCCGGGGATGCTCTGTGCCTGGATCCCTCTCTCTTTTCCCAGTTCCCGAATCCCCGCCCGGCTTTAAGAGCAGGCGGGGGGCCGGATGTGTTCTCACCTGCCTGGATCATGCAGGCCGTGGGCAAACACTTCCGGGGGCTGGTTGGTGCTGTTGAAGTGCGGGTTGCTCCTCGGTATGGAATAAGGCACGTTGCACATATCCGTGTCCACGTCCAGCCGGAGCACCGAACCTGTGAAATCGCTGAGAAATTGGAGGACAAAGTTCAGTGTTTTCTGCTTTTCTGCTTTTGTTACGTATTTCCCCTAAACCAAATAGGGGAAGTGGCCTATTCGGGGGAGGTTGCCCTACAGTCCAAAGAATCATTCCCTCATTTGAGACGAAATCATTAAAGTTACAAATTTCCGAATGGTGGGCTACGTAACCAGGGCAGGTTGGTTTCAGACAAACGGCAGCACGCGACGCAGCTCGATGGTGGCCGAGGACTGCAGCGTCCACGACGCCCCACATTTTGCAACCGTTCTTTCCTTTCTGCCGGTCCATGCATTTTAGGCGCCTGCAGAAGCGCCCCGGGACCCCGGAGTCCTTCCTGCCTTCCGAGCGGCAGCGCGGAGCGCGCCGGGGGAGCAGCACGTTGCGGGCTGTACCTCCCGCAACCCACGCGGCACTGGTGCGCCTTCCAACACCTGGGGACAGCGACTTCCAAATATACCATCGGCGAAAGACTGGCTTCCTCTTCATTTTATAAATGCAGCCAACCGTAACAGAAGTTAAATATGTAACCAAGGCGACCTAATTCAAAGACAATTTTTTTTTTTTCCACAGACAGTTCTTAACTCACTGGCCCTGACCCCTTTTCCCCTCGACTGGCACTTAAAACATTTTAACGTCAAGGGGAACTTTTTTCTTTTTACCTTAAACCATCCATTTCTTCCATATCATCCAGTGTGATCATCCCATCACCGAGAATGACGTACAAAAAGCCTTCAGGGCCAAAGAGCAGTTGCCCTCCTAGATGCTTTCTGTGGAGTTCTGCGACTTCAAGAAATACTCTGGCTGTTCTCAAGTCAACTTGATGGGGATTTTTTCTACAGTGTGGGGAGGAAGCAATACTGTCATTGTTAAAGACGTAAGGTGAACCCACGGGAAAGTAAACCGTACGCAAATAGGGAGCAGGCACTTAGCATGCGAACGAGCAAACATGTGCTTGAAATGAATCTAATAAAAATTCCCGATAAGTGACATTGTTTTCTGTTTCAGAAAGAGCATGTAGGCTGAAAGGTAACTGAGGAAACACGTCAAAGCTACCTTTTCTCTCAGTTCTCCTTAAGGACACGTACGTGGTTTTCAGCAAGATGGAGATTGTGGTTTAATTACTGTCACCTTAACTTTTAAAATAATTACGAAGAGATAATGAGAAAATAAGACTGAAAAACATTTATGCCGCAGGGCATTTTAGTGATACCTGGATACTGTGTATTCCACAACTCGAAGAATGTGGTCATGAGGCCCAATAGCCCACCGTTCTTGGTTGGTGGTATAAGACACATACAGCTTTCCATTTTTCTTGTAATTGGGATGGAATGCAAGGCTTAGCAGACCTCTTTCATCTCCTCCCTGCAGTCAAATGAAAAACACAAAGAATTGTGAAGTTAATTATGTTCTTTATTGTGTTTCAACTGGAACCCCAAAAGAGTCTCTTTCTTTCTTCTGGATAATCTTTGCCCAAACTCTTTTCTTCCTTGCCTACTGCACAAAAAAGGATTATAAAACATTTCACTTTGCGGAACTCTTTAAGGGTTAGAACAAGACAATTGTCTTGTGCGGTTATCTAGGCACAGGACCCTTACCCCACTTTTGTCAAGTGATTTGTGTATGCAATCTCGGGAAGCTAGAAAGACAAGTTTAAGTGCTATGAAGAATTCTTTGCTGGGTTACTAGGTTGCTTGTCGTTCACAGAAGACAAATAAAAAGGTTCATAATCAGCAGTCACTTCTAATCCAAGTCTCCCAAACCTAAAACACAGTGTGGGCTGCCAACTCCCACTGTCTTGGCAATACGTTTAGAAAACAGTTAAATTGCTTGTGTAATATGTAAACCTTTGTTTTACCCTGGAGGCAACTACATCAGTTGTCACAACGATGGTGGTCTGTTCATCATAACTAGGTAGTGAGCAGCCTTGGCCTATCTACGTAGGAATGAGGTATTTTTACATGTATCTTTCACAGCACAGAGCTTTTCTTTACGGAAGGATGGAGAAATGGGAGGAGAGCTGAAAACCAGGCCTGGCTGGCATGGGGGTGGCAGGCATACTAGAGAGGAAAGGGGACACGAGGAAATAAAAGATCCCAAACAACTTTCTTTGTTATTATATGAATGTCAAGGATTGTATACGTTAGGCATGCCAAACGCTGTAACAATTAAAACATCATCATGTTCTTAAATAGAAAGGCATTTTATCTTTATTTTCTGCTAATTCAGCTTGATGAAACTCAATATGGTCTGAACATTTGTTTTATCCCACAAGTAGTCTAGGGATTTCTATAATGAAATTGAAGTATCTGAAATTATCTAGATCAGAGTTTTAAGGTTCAAAGTCTAAAAAGCCAGCGAGCTCTTTCTCTGTAGTCTGAGGAGTCATCCAAACCGGCGCACAACGTGACATGGAAACTGTATGAAGCAACTGCGGCTAGCACATCACCTTACCCATGCGACTGCATTACACACCACATCTCCTGTGGCCAACAGCTGCAAGTGGCCCCTTAGGCGTCTTACAGGAGAGAGACGGACTTCTTCACAAGGTCATGCTCAGTAATGGAAGCACCCTCACCCTCTTCTCCCCCAGAAGAGCGTGTGTTACTACCAAAGCAAAGAGCTGCGTGTGGTTTGCGTTCTACATGGATTGAAGAGTTTAAAGGTTTAGGCATCAAAGCTCACTTAAAGTAAACTTTGCTTGATTTATCTCCTGGATTAGAGAAAAACCACTTCAGATATATGCCATCCAAAGGGGAGACATCCAAACTTTAAGAGCGTGTAAATACAAAAGTGATGCAAATATACCAGCACTACCAAAGCATTATTCAAGCATCAAAGAAGTCAACCTCTTCATTTGCATGTCACAATACGTTTGGTGTGAATTTCAGTGAAAACGATCTCACTGAAGGGTATGGATCTAGGATCTAATGACTATGATGAATGAAAATGAGCCTCTATTTTTTCAGATTATTTTATCGCGATTTTAATATTGATTAGATGTTGCTGTTTTTTAATATCTCCATTAAACAAATATTTCCTCTTAGGAGACATTGAAAGCTGGGATGCATAACTAAGGACTGATTGTAGAAAAGCACATTTAAACCTCTTTGACGGATGGATAAAAGAGCCGAGGGGTGGGATTTAGTTTGCGATTAATTCCTCTTCCGAGTGTATTTCACTTTAAAGCTGTGAGTGCAGGGTAAGGACTTTATGCCCACTTCACAAATATTTGTGTTCCAACTATAAGAAGCTTTTGCTGAAAGTAGTTCTTTTGTAGCTTTTAATCAAATCATCCGAGATACAATTTGAGTTGGAGAGCAGCATAGCTTAAAACTGTGCTAGCTGCTTTTCAGGAATTAGGAATGCAGAATTCATGTACCGTAGAAAGATGGGGAAAGAGATTTAAACAAATCCACAAGTGACAGAAGACAACTGTTCACTTTAGAGATTCACCTATCACATGAAAGAATTTGGGGACATTACTGGCATTTGTTGAAGTGCCAAATATGGAAACAGAATGAGACATGTGAATGACAAGAAAATAATTTAAAATGCAATTTTAAAGTCTGTAATTCTTAATTTTTCAGGCCGTAGGACTTACATTTAATTATGACGAATGATTTTGTATTTTTAAAGTCAGCTTCTAGGTGCAGAGTAGTGATCTGGTTGGCTGCGAAACATGACTAATGACTCTTAAGTTATTTCAGAGAAATACTCCCTTTCATAACTATATTGTTGAAAAATTTAATGTATTATGTAAATATGCTAGAGTGTCTCTTGAAATTAGCTTTGTAAACTCTGTAGTGTAACATGGCTTCTAAATGTTCAGAGACTGAAGGGGTGGATATACCACCATTGTCAGGAGATTAAAGAATCTATAGGCTCACGTTTAGCTTGAATTGACCTTCAGAGTTACATTGTTGATTTAAAGTATGTGACTGACAAATCATGATTTACCTCTCAAATGCAAACCCGTGTTTGAGGTCTGGGCCATTTTGCAAGATCTATATGGAGAAACAGGTTGATTGGGCATTAAATGTTTAATTTTGGAGCAAGGTCAGCTAGAGGCTACAACTCCAGAGACACCATCGGACATTTGAGGCCTCCAGAGCTCTCTAGTTGCTTCAACTATAGTCTTTAGCAGGAAAGTGCCCAGGCTGAGACCCGGAGCATTGGTGCCAGGAGGCAGGGTAGTCCAGCCGGACCAGCTTCCGGGGGGTGGGGGG
>LNAC01000019.1:4605381-4659846 GCA_002007465.1 Ailurus styani
GGTGGGGGTGGGGGTGGGGGTAGTCCTTGTGTTAATGTTACTGACTCTTCCTCTTCCTCCCCATCCTTTTACCTCAATTATGTGTGGCTTTATGGAATGAAAATCATGCACCGCTTCCAGAAATATCAAATTATCATATTGTTTCTAGTGAGCATCACTAGAATGAACCTCTAGTGATTAGTTCAGTCAAGCTTGCTGAACAGGGAGAAAGACAATTAATAGAACGGCAAATGGAAGAGTCATGGTCCAGGGAAACGCTACTTTCAAAAAGACATTGACTTCCAACATTATACTTTTGGAAACATTAACCAATGTCCAAAGTGCTTATCCTGACTCATATGAAAAGCGGTAACTTATCAAAACATTCCCATTATACTCTGTACTCCATTATTAATACTGAATGGTGTTGTGCGTCTTGTGCTTCCGGGGTTGTACATCAGTGCTAGAAACGGGCAAGTAATTTACAAATAACACTTTAGGGTTCTCTCAGTTTGAGGGTAATGCTTTTTTTTTTCTTCTTCTTCTTTTTTTTTTTAAGTTCACCGACTGAAACCTCACCCAAACATCATAGGCTGCCTACCACAGGACACTTCCTTTCCCTTTGCTCAGCTTTCTCAAACTGCATCAACATCTGGACAGCACCACACCAAGCACAAATGACTTACCGAAATCAGGTAGTTGAATGATTTGAAAATAATGTCTCTGTATGCTTTAAATTGACCCATGTTTCAGAGCAAATCATAAAACTCTCCGAAGAGACTTTAAATAAGTAATTAACTGCCATTCTAGTTATCGTTCAGGTTTCAGGAGAAATTTTACAGGGTCAACAGAAAAAGAGACAAAAACCCCAAACAGAGTATTGATGACTTTAATGTGAGTACAAGATCAGATCTAATCCTATAGTTTTGGGACAAACTCTTCCCTGATGAGCACATCAAAGTTCTAACCGATTGACCAGGAATATTCTTCTTTGAAGAAAATAGAAATATCTATTAGAGAGGTAATGATAAAATGACTGTATAATATATAAAATATAAGACAAATATATTATGTATATAATGATTCTTTTTTTTAAGAGAAATTGTGGGCATGGTTTTTCATTATGGTTTTTAAGGGAAACATTCCCTTCATTCTTTCAATGTGGTTAAAGTCAATTTTTTTCTGATTTCTATCTTTAAAATTTGCCTTAATCTTTTTCAGGGAATGCCGACTTATATATTTTAGGAAACAAGACTGGGCAGCTTTGAACTAGAAACACCATTTCTCATTTCTGCATAGTTTTTCTTAGTGACCCTTTGGCAAGTGGCTAGCTTCAAGTTTGGTAGTCTACAGAATGGCCTTATGGTATTGAGAAAGCAATGAAATGTAAATTAAATGAAATAATGCAGTGCTAAGTTCAAGATATGCCTTATTATATACAGTCTTTGTAAAAAAACGTTTATATTTGACATTCATTCAACAAATATTTATCAAATACCTACTATATGTTAGGCATTGTACTTGGCACCAGGCATACGACAAGGCAGTAAGAACAAGTGTCTGTCCCCCAGAAGCTAGTAGTATACATGAAAACAGATAACAAAGTCGGATAACAAAGTAAGTTTTTAGTTGTTCTCACCATACTTTTTCATGATGCTGATTTGTGTGTGGGGGGAGGGGGAGAATTAAACATGACTACATTATTAGAAATGTGCATGGCCCAAAAAGCAAGTATTAAAGGGAGAAAATACTTATTCTGGGTACTTTGGACACACAGGCTAATTAGTATATTAGCGCCCAAGGTTTCTCCACTCTAAAACTTGGTAAGGAAAAGAAAAAAAGCTTGGTTTTATGAAATCTAAATTACATGAAGAATATTGGGTAGAATTTCTACAAACAATAAGACCATCTTCCAATTTATTTTATGCATATGACACAGGTATGAATGAAGACCTCTAGTAGAATTGGTGTTCTCTTAACAATGAAGGAGTTTCTGAGAATTAAGAATAGCATGGTGGTATTTTTTAAATTTCCATAAAATATATACTTTTATTAGAAGGCAGGTCTCCCTTTTTAATTGTTATTCACGTATCTATATTTTGTGTTCCTACACACTAGGAAAAGAACTAGAGAACTTGGAAACCATCATGGGCTCCTCCTCAGGCAAAGACCTTTGCTTCTCTTAGACTGGAAATTTTGCTATTCCGAAATGAGAAATAGGTTTATTTGAGAACTGTTAGTTCAAATACAATACCAGCTGTATTCATTTTTCATTGCTGCTGTATAAAAATTACCACTTAGTGGCTTGAAACAACACAAATCTATTACCTTAAAATCTGTAAGTTAGCATCCAACATGGGTCTCCCTGGGCTAAAATAAATGTGCCAGTAGGGTTGTGTTTCTTTCTGGAAGCTCTAAGGGATAATCCATTTCCTCTTCCTATCCAGCTTCTAGAAGCCACATCTGGCATTCCTTGGTTTTGTCCTCCTCCCTCCACTTCAAAGCCCGTAACAGGGATGAATCCTCCTCCTATGACACCACTCGGACCTCCTCTGCTCCCTCTTCTACTTTTAAGAATTTGTGATGCCACTGAGCCCTCCCAGATAAACTAGAATAATCTCCCTATGTACAGTCCAACAAATCAATTCCATTGCAACCCTAATTTCCCTTTGCCATGTGAAGTAACATATTCCAGGGTTTAGGATGAGGACATTTTGGGGGGACAGGCATTATTCTGCCTCTACTACATCGATCTTTTAATCTGTTTTTCAAAAAGGATCCAAAGTTACTTATGACCTGAGCCATCCTAGCCATGTCCTACTGGAAGCATCCTGAAAAAGACAAGTGGAGTTCACAGAGATACATAAGGGAAGCTTTGTCACACCAAGCACTCTCTCTTAGCTGTCGGTAATGAAAGACCAACAACCACCCTCTAAAATGAAGTAAGAACACTTTGAGAATTGAGGAGGAAGAGAGAAGACCGTCAGTTAACATGTGGATACGTATGAATTCAGTCACAAGCAAAACTACTGTGTTAATCACAGGATGCAAAGAAGGTAAAAGTAAATGTAGACAAACCATTTCTGCAAACCAGAGGATTTCAAGCTCACTAAAACTATATTATTTTGTTTTGTTCATAAGTTTTGAAGCATACTGTAGAATATTAGTTTCTTCACAAACCAAGATGAGAAGAAGTGCTTTTCAGTAGTTCCAAAAGTGTAACTTGGTCTCAGAAGGAGTCAGTTCCCAAAGGATCCTGAGTTAGCTTATAATATAATTATGGTATAATGAAAAATATATTTGGTCTTTGTCCTGGATTTCTGGCCCAGAGTTCCTAAAACAGCTGGAATTTCCTGAGTGACAGGGGTGTCTTTTGTTATACACAATAAACCCCTGTCAACCTTACCTGAGTCTATGCTAATGAAGTGACTCTTGGTGGGCTCCTGGATAACTTTGGGATGAGGCTTGGTACCCAGAGGAACCAAAAATGTGATTAGCAGATTGGACCTTTCATCCTCCTTCCCCACTCCAACCTCCAGAGAGGGAAGAGAGACTGAAAGTTGAGTTCCATCACCAGCTTACATGATTTCATCAGTCACATCTGATGATTAAATCAGTCATACATAATAAAGCCTCCATAAACCCCCTAAGCAACAGAGTTTAGATAGCCTCCGGGTTAGTTAACATAATGAGGTGCCAGGAGGGTGGCATGAAACGCCGTGTCCCCCCTCCCCCGTGCCGTGCCCCATGTATCAATTCCATCCAGCTGTTTCTGAGTTGTAGACTTTATAATAAACCAGCAATAGTAAGTAAAGCAATTTCCTGAGTTCTGTGAGTTAGTAAGCCTGAGGAGAAGCTTATGGGAACCCCTGAATTTGTAGTCAGCTGGGCAGAAATGTGGACAGCCTAGGCACACTCTATGCAACCGGTCCCGCAAGTGGAGGCAGTCTTGTGGGGCTGAGCCTTTAATCCGTGGTGTCTGGGCTAACTCTGGATAGTTAGCATCAGAACTGAAATTACTGGACACCCAGTTGGTGCTGAATAATTGGCTGGCGTGAGAAAAAAACCCTCTCATTTGGTGTCAGAAAACACTCCAGAGAAAATCTGAGAGGTTTATTAGCCCATCCTCCTTGCCGGGGAGAAAGAGATCCTGATCAACTCTGTCGAAGAAGTTGAAGTTAAAGAGTACTTGGGGAAAATTTGGTCGTCTTCCTGTCATATAAATCTTACTTAGAGATTAACATTTTTATAAAATATCTTGTCTCATTTTATTATTCACTCTTTGGCTTTTTTTTTTTTTCCCCACCTTAATTCTCTGAGAATGAAAGCAGCCACGATATACTGAGGACCTATTATAATAGTAATAGTGTTCTTCTTTTCTTTAAAATGTCCCCTATTTTTTTCAGATTTGGCTTTTCTTTTAGATATGTTTTTAACTTATTCCAATTATTCTCTTGGTTTCCTGAAAACTGAATTCTCTTCAGGGCACTGTCTTGTCTCTTCAAGGCTGCGTTTTTGCTTCATTGTATTCACTCACTGTTCTAGTTCTCCAAGAAGTATATATGATTTTCAAATGCTTGCAGGACCCACGCTCGCCTCTGCTACACTCCCCTGACAAAGAAATCTGACCTGCTTCAAATGAGGTTGGAAAGCTGCGGAGGACACCCAGCAATTCAGAGTTTTTAGGAAGTTTCTCATGAAGTATATGATTTCTGTTAGCGATTGGTCCATGTCAAATCTGTGTTTAGGACTGTACATTTTATCTTCAGAGGTGAATGTGAAAACAGACTTAAAAAGTACAAATGAGAGCTATTCTGGATAGAAACCGCTAGACCACTAGTTTTCCTCAACAATTCTCTTTCCCACTCTTTTCAAACATGAACAAAATAAATCAGTCTTGCTGGGTTTAAGTTACGACCTACACACAGGAAAGATACTAGAAGTAGTTCTTTTCTGGAAATCCAGCTTCCTAGTTGGTTCTTATTCCAAATACTGATGTTCTTTTGATATCTCACACCTACAGGGAATAAATGTATAAATATACTCAATTATATACTTAAAAACTATTATGGCCAGAATATTTTATGTGTGTATGCGTAAGACTTATTTTATATAAACTTTATGTTTGTCACATGGAATGAAATTTCATATTTCTATTTTCCCCCAAGTTTTTTACCTATTTGAACTATGATATTCGATACAGTATGGTGTATTTGATAGTGGATTGACTTGGACCTTTTATCTTGTCCAGACTGTGGTGAGTTGCCATCGAACCTGTAATTGATGTTGCCCAAGGAATCCAATATGATACCGGGGAATGGCTTGAACACTGGGGTCTATTTGTCTCAATACATGTCAAAGGATGATAGTATCTGTGGTATTCCAAAGCTCAGTTCTCTAAAACATCTTCTCTAAAAGAAAAAAAAAATGCCTCAATAAAATTAAACTGTGTGAAACAGCTATTTGAAATAATGAAATAATAAAACTACAAAAAGTATCAATTCTCCAAAGCAAAATCCTGGCCCTAAACACTTTTTTGAAGAGGGAAAATTTTATAGAGATGTTGGAAGCATTTAGAGAAAGCCAAGCTTTTATGCTGTGCGTTTAGGCTACTAGAAAATAAATTAATAAGAGTGTGACAAAAACGACAAGAATATTCATGGGAATTAAAAATGAATNGTGTGAAACAGCTATTTGAAATAATGAAATAATAAAACTACAAAAAGTATCAATTCTCCAAAGCAAAATCCTGGCCCTAAACACTTTTTTGAAGAGGGAAAATTTTATAGAGATGTTGGAAGCATTTAGAGAAAGCCAAGCTTTTATGCTGTGCGTTTAGGCTACTAGAAAATAAATTAATAAGAGTGTGACAAAAACGACAAGAATATTCATGGAAATTAAAAATGAATAAAGATGATAATCGAAGAAAGGTTTGTAGTAACATTAAACTTTGCTAGGACAATGTAGCAGTTTAATACTTGTTGGACCTTAGATTTAAAAAAGTACACATTTCTAGACTGAACTGTAAATGGGTAAAATATTGGGCAGCTACCTTATTAGACACAGCAAAATGTCAGATATGTAAATTAGGAACTAGACCAATTCTTCACTAGACTGCAAGCTTCTTGAAGGCAGATCCCTCGTCTTTTTGATGTCTTAGGAAGAATCTTATCTACATCGGAAGCCTTGCTATAAAAGGTAACATAATGAATTCTTCTTTTGTGCCAGAGATCATGCTAAGTAATTTACAAGCATTATCTTGCTTGCATTTTATAACAACTCTAGAATTTAATACTATTTTGTCATTGTCTTTATGTTCTGGTTAAAGACACAGAGGCAGAGAAGATTTGAGTAACTTGCCCAAAATGCACAACCAGAAGTGCCAAAGCAGAGATTGTCTGTGATTGGAGGACAAATAATGTAAACTATTATGGGACACTGCCCCACCAAATACTTCCTAAATGAAGAAATGAACAAACAATGGATAGATTGTATTTCCTCATCAGTATCCATTGTTCATGGCTTGAGGCATTACTGAAACAGTCTTACTTAAATTTCCAAAGCTTTATGAGGGAATAAAATGAAGGTTATAACTCCAGTTATTTTAACACAAAGGTTAAATTAGTTTTAGGGCAATGTACTGATACACTGACTATCTGGAAAAAAAATGGTGATTTGTGTATATTTCCATGGTGTAAGTACTCTCACTGTGGCCAATTTCAAACCGGCAAGTTGATGTCACTGACTGGTATGTGAAGAGATGAACACAATTAGCTCTCGCAAGCCCATGACCACCATTGTAGAATACTTCTATTCTCCTTCAAACCTCTTTTGTTCTTTCCCTCCCTTATTATTGTGCTCCTTTCTTTTTTCTCCTGCTTTAAAATTTTAATTTACCTGCTCTTTTCAATGTGAAACATCCAAATATTTTTGTGAGTCAAGCAGTGGTTTAAAATAATTAAATAAATCATTATTTAAACAAGAGGGAGGAGGTATTTCTCCCTGGATTTTTATTTACTTTATTTATTGTTATTATTGTTGTTGTTTTTCTTACTGGATTTTTAAGCAAAATGTACATAAAAACTAATATACCACCCCAAAATAGAGCAGAACACTCAAGAATCCTTTCAAGGGATTTACTTGGTTATTTAACAGGGCAAAGTGAAAACTTTTCAGGATCTTTTCTCATAACGTTGGTTTAATAATCAAAGAAAGTAAAATCACTTTGTAAATTCCAACATGCTATTTGAATAAACGATAACTAACTATTACAATGGATAGAGAGGTAAGAGCCATCCTGAAATTCAACTGGCCTGTAAAATAGTAAGATTTTGGAAGGTGATGTTATTTTGAAATACAGAATGTGTAGTCCTACATTTTGATTGGATGAGGAATACATTTAAATTGTGTACGGGAAGTATTATCTTGCTGCCTACAATTCAAAGAACTTTTAGATTTCAGAAAACTACAGGTATGGAAAGGCATATTTATTTATTTATGTATTTATTTGTTTTTAAAGGTTTTATTTATTTGTTTGACACACAGAGAGTGAGATCACAAGTAGGCAGAACAGCAGGCAGAGAGAGAGGAGGAAGCAGGCTCCCTGCTGAGCAGAGAGCCTGATGCGAGCCTGGATCCCAGGACCCCGAGATCATGACCTGAGCCGAAGGCAGAGGCTTTAACCCACTGAGCCACCCAGGCACCCCTGGAAAGGCATATTTATACTTATATTTAGCACTAGGCTCACCACATAGCTTTGATAAAGATCATTCCATATCTCTTCAGAAGATTTAGATGGTATCTATGACCAATGACTTATTAAAAGTGACTTGCAAGACTGGAGATAATCAGATTTTATCTTTGAATTGAAACATACATTTCAATTGGCCACTGTGGGAATATTATTTTTTTCTTAGTTAAACCAATACATACAGCGTTCATATACTCTAAGGTTAAACATAAAGTGATTTCTTTAGAAATCAACCTCAACATTTGAATGTCTCTCTAATGATACTGATGCAGATTACAATGATCTTTCCTCCCTAAAAAAAGCAAACTCTATCTAAAAACACACTTCCAAGATTTATGATAAAAGATATGTATTTTTGATATTGACAAAGTTGTGACAATGAGTCAGAGCAATATTGAGTAGTACAACACACTTATATGAATAAATGATACTGAATTTAGATTCAAATTTGGATATCCAATTATAAACTAAGGAAAAATTTAAGATTATTCAAAAAGTGTATGAGATAATGCACATCCATTCAAAAATATACATACATCCAAAGAATAAAGGACATATTTATATTTGGGGAGTTTCATTTTTTTCCATCTTATACTCTTTCAAGGATTCCCCTCATAGGATCATTCTTAAAGTATATTATTTTCAAAAAATTGTTAAATTGATAAATTTTGGGCAAACCTTGTTAGAAATTTCTACAAAGTCCCCAAATTAATTTTACTTAATGAGTACGAAGAAGATATCCTTCTATTGTTTTGCAACTTAGAAATATCTTTCTTAGAATGACTTTGTCTATAAATAATTTTTCATAGTTTATTAATAAAGGTCTTAAGAAAGTTAATGGTTCTTATGTTTATAAGAATAAAAGTAAATTTTTATGGAATTATTAGGAATATTAAATCTTTAATTGGAAAACTAATGAAATAAAATGGACTAATATAATTTCATTTACCATCCTTAGAGCTAACATTTTTGGGGCATAAATGCTAGTCTGACCATTTTGTTTTAAACATTAACCCTAGAAATATAAACCATGTTCCCTTGATAGTTTCGTCTGGTCTATACCTCTGTGCTTGAGAAGTCTCTTTTGTCCTGGCAGAAAATGGAAGATTCAGGGTTCTTTCAATGAAAGAAAATCACAATAGTAAAAATAAATGCTTAGCTTCAGGAAAGGGTACAAAATTATTTTTAATGAATTTGACCTCTTCCTTTTATCAAATGTGTTGTTTATGATGTGTGGCTAATACGGTGGTCATGCAGCTAAAAGCATTATCTTCACATCATTATATTGAAATATAACACTAGGATACTTGAGTTTCGTAGCCATGTTTCACTGCTTTTTGCCGTTAAATATTTCCTATTGTTACTCTAAGAACTCAAATTGACTTATATGAGACCAAACATTAAACAATTAAGTAAGATTATTGCTTTGAAAAGAAACCTTGAAAAAATCCCCCAATAATTTAGACCACCAAGGAGCACTAATAAATTTAAGAAAATATGAGGTTTCCTCTATGTGACTTCTCTTGAACAGTTATGCAATAGATTACTGCAACTTCAAGGTCATATAAAAATTATGGTACTTTAAAAATTATTTTCTGAATAGGGTTTGTATTTTTGTGATTTATATGTCAAATAAAGTTGCCATTTATTAAAATAGCAAAATCAGACTCTTTGAATCTTTGATACTTTCATTAATCATTATCTTGCAAAATGATAAAAATGCAGGATTTTGGCAACACTAGAAGACTAATAAATGATCAATTAAAACATTTTTATATTGAAAAACCATTCCTATTCCAAAATATCAATAGCTACAAATCAACATTTAGAAAACAAATTTGTTATGTGTCAGATATTCAAATTCAGCAACTCTTTTTGGTATTTTACCTATTACATATTTATACTAATTCTGAATAAAAACAACTGATACATATTTCTGAAAAATGTATCCTGATATTAAATTATGTAACAATTTAAAATATAAATTTTTACAGTTCCGTGTTTTCTATAATGAGGAAAGTATGGTACTATTCCATTAGGATGGAGTAAGTGTGGGAACCGTATGTTAAATGGTTTTTCAGGTATCTGCAAAATCTGAAGTCCACATTAAAGATAGGAAGCTAATTATAAAATTGTGAAGAAAGACTAAAGGGAAGGCTTGCATTTCTTAAGTTCAAAAAAGAAAAAAAACTCGGAGAACACATACCTTGCCTCAAATCCATGAAGATTAATTTTAAGGAGGACAATGTCTGGCTGTTCACCTTTTCCATGGAAGTGTCACAGTCGGACAATTTTCAATGCACAGGAAGCTCTGTTCCCTACAATTCTTAATATAATGACACCTTTTCTTTAAATATCTAGGAAAAATATAATTTGGGGCCAAAAGGCAGAATTTGGGGAAACTTCTAATATTCAAATTGCATGAGACTGCGTTCTCAGTTGACTGAGGGAAGAGCCAAAGAGAGAAAGACAGAGTAGAGTTTTCTAAGGTCTATGATTCAACATATGTAGCAATTTGGACAAAACTGATGACGTGTGAATGCTCCCCATTTGAATGTACAGTTTCTGGTTCTAAATCAAATGAAGTGTTTGTAAAGGTTCCACTTTCCTGATGAGCAGCACCCACTCTCTGCAACATCTGTAATGTCATTACCATTTATCCTCGCTGATGGCACAGCCTTTGCTCTCAGATTCCTAGCACTCCACTCAGTCGCCAAGGGTAACTATGGTAAGCCAGTTGTTTCCATGTCATGGTGCATCAAATTCCTATTCATTCGTGTCGAAGACCATGGGCTCACGGATTCAGGTTGCCTGGGTTTGGAACTTGGCTCCTTCACTTGTTAGCTTTTTGGCTTAGCCTCTCTGTGTCTCAGTTTAATCACCTTCAAAACAAGGACATTTCCTGTCTTCTAGGCTGTAGGGAGGTAGTTAAGGGGGAGAGTGTAGATTGGGCCCCCCATGCTGTTGGTACTCAGGAAACGTGAGCCACTGCTACTCTATGCCATGGCTGTGGCTATTGTGTTCTAGTTGGCAAAAGAGACTTCCAGCAAGTAAGCCCTCAAATAAATACATAATTAAATTTTGAAAACTCTGAAAGAATAGGGTATTAGGGGAGAGCATATCAGGGGAATCTAATTTAGACGAGGGGGGGTCAGGGAAAGCCTCTGTGAAGATGTACATTCACGCCAAGACTTTGGGGCTGGGGGGTGGGCAGAGAAGGATATAGGGGAGAAAAGTCTGGGGAAAGAAAAACAGCATCTCCCAGGAAGACACTTTATTGAGTATAATTCTTTGGGAAGAGAGAAATGAGAGGGAAGAGCACAAGACTATGGAGACTCTCCCATATTTGCTCTCTGACTGTGAGAGTGGGGGGTATCTGAGGGTACACATTCATGGAGTGGAACAAATGTGGGTTCTTCACTACAAGAGCTGGGCTTGAATCCTTGCCTTGTGACTTACAGACTGTTTGACTCTGGGAAAGTAATAGAACACCCTTGAGCTTCAGAGTTTTTTCTACTGTAACTGAATTATAACTTCTCCACAAGACTTCTTTTTTAATGCCAAATCCACAAAATCAAAGTTCACCATTGCTAGCACTCAGTGGGCACATATTAGGCACTCACTAATCAGCTCTTTTCTTCCTCGTGTGAGATGGCAGAGAGGTGGGCTTGTAGTTCATGTATGTGACAGAAGGCAACAGGTATACTCTCCTTAAATATAAGGGAGAATTGAGAGTGTGAGATCATCACCAGGGACGAATCATCATTCATTCATTCATTGACTATTCTGTCAGAGCTATAACCCCAAACTAATATGCCACCCTTGAAAAGTAAAAGGTCAACTTCAAAAGAAAGGATAGGGCACTTGGGTGGCTCAGTCGGTTAAGCATCTGACTCTTGCTTTCATTTCAGGTCATGATCTCAGGGTCGTGGGATCAAGCCCCATGTCAGGCTGGGTGCTCAGCATGGAGTCTGCTTCTCCCTCTCTCTCTTCTTCTCCCATTGTGCTCTCTCTCTCTCATACATAAATAAAATCTTTAAAAACTAAAAAAGGATAATCAATCATTCCTCCAAGCACTTATAATTTTTTCATTTCAATACGAAAAACTAATTTTTTCCATTTTGATGGTTTCAAGTGGAAATCTGTAGTCAGATAAAATGTTTGATTTTTCTTCCTCATTGGACGGTGTGTGTGACAAGTGGCTTTGGGGGTGAGGGCCTTGAAAGGGGCACTGATAACACGTGGTTTTCTCTTGTGTGACATTGGTAGTAAAGCGGCTTGGTTGTCTGAATATTTGTAATCATTTGAAATCAAATAAAAGAACCAATTTATAAAGGCCTTCTTAATATATGAAACCTAACTTTACACAAGCTCATCCAGTTATATCAAAAAAGATACTTCTGTTTGTATTAATACGTGATGTTTAAATATGAAAAAAGAAAATATAAACATAAACACATTAACAAAAACTACATAGGTACTTCAAGAATCATCATACAAAAAATTAAATTCTAGAAAGAGCAGTTCATCAGCCAAATATGGACACAAATATTGGCAATATTAACACACTACTTTGTTCTTCTTTTTTTAAAAATATTTCCAGACACAAAATATATTACCTTTTATGTTCCACCTATAAGCCTGGACTGTGGGAATCGGGGACTCAGGAAATGTGACATTACTTATCAAAATTAATATGCATGATATAAAACTTTTTAAGGATGTTCTTCTTATAGCCAAAATGTAAGGCCACGTTGATGTGAATATTAGAAATCCAGGTATCTGGAAGCCCACATTTTTTTTTATCACTGTATTGATAAAGTAATTACTTTAATTGGAAAATTGGCAATCTTTCCATCGTGTTATAAACAGCAGACTATCACAGATACGAGTGAGACTGTGTAGAGAACTCTCAAATGTACAGTGAATATTATTTTGTATAATACCACACATCATTCCAGAACAGCCTAGAAGCAGGAAATGGTCCAAGACAGAACTGCCCGTATCAATGCTGGAGTAACTTTGGCATCTGTTCACTGTGCTGGTTACAACACAGACAAAGCTAAGTTTCCTTTGAACCAAGTAATTTTCTGAAACAAATCAAAATGGAGTTAAGAAAAGCATGGGCAGGGTAAAGGAGGACCCATTTTTCTTCTTTGGCTATGGAAGTTTTTTGTTTCTATTGCCTGTGTCAGATGATTTGAACAGCCTTTTCCCATTTCTTTCATACAGGTTTGTGAAAGATAAATCCAATTGTTTTACCTTGCCTCCTTAAAATAGTAACAAAACTTTCTGACTCTCACCACCTAAAGAATTTGCCCAAATTATTTAACAGGGAACAAAAACCTATCACAACGCAGCCCTCATCTTCTCCAGCCTCAAGTTCCTGCTCTATTTCATGTTCTTCCCATTTGAGCAGGTCAACTTCCATGTTCCCTAGGCTCTCACATCCTGATGCCTTTGTTCTGAGGTACTCCCTCTGCTTGGAAGACCATCCCCATCTAGTTGCTCTGGAGGAACCTGTTGATCTTTAAGACCCAGATCCAGCTCTTCTGCAAAGTATTCTCTGACTCCAGAGTTCAACATGCTTCTCTCTTTTCTCCCTAGTACTTTCTACATAGTGCTAAGACACCACACCACCATCACTTCATTTCGTACAACACACAACCAGTCTCCTTACGCCATAAAGCAGAAGTCTTCAATGGAAGTCAAGCCTCTTTTTTTTTTAAACTGGACCCCAGCATTCAGCCCAGTGACTGATTATCTAATAGGCACTTAACTATTTGTTGAGTATATGAATAAAAGACTATAGGACTTATAGCTCTATCCCATGTATTTTGTTTATCTTTACACTACATTCTTTTAAGATTTGATTTTATCGAATAAGTCATTTCAAAGGATTTATCTAGAAAAGGTCTGGCTTCTACTTGGAATTAGTAGAACAAAAGAGCATGTTGCTAACATAGGCTATAAAATACGAGTTTAAAATGGTTTTTTGAGTTACAGACTAAGTGAAGCAGTAGTTCAGACAAAAATAAAAGGTAATTATTTCCCATTACGAGTTTTAACAAATTTGTGCTTTACTACTATGTTGTTTTTGGGTTAAATGGGTAAGAGACAACTAATGATAATATGGTAGTCCTAGAATCACTTCCTAGGATTAATGTCATTAGAAAACATAAGGCAAAGTATTAGGGAGCGACACTAGACAATTTGTTTTTCCTTATAACTACTTGTCTAGAGCTACAGAGCACAAACACTAATAACAGTCAGTCATCATTATGATGTCATTCTCATAATTTCCTTAGAAATAAACTAGCAAGTACAAAAAATATTTATAATGTACGACATCATCTATGTGCCTTTCCATTGCTTAAACTTTGGGTTATATTTAGTGAAGTTTCCTGTTTGTTATAAAGAACACCTTCTGGGTGAAATAAAATACATTAATAAAAGCTTTCTGAAGTCAAACTATCTTTTCAAATTGCATATGTGCAGGTGTAGCTTAAACACTAAGGCCTGAGACAACTGTATGACCTAATCCGGCATATTGGGAAAAGGTTTTTTCATTTTTGCAACCCAAACTCTTTGGAAGGTATTTATCTGTCACTGAAATACTTTCAGTCTCTGCCTACTGGTATGGCATGGGGCCTACATGCCATTGATATCACACCAAACTTTTGGGAAAAATGAGTGCTCCAATGACATTTATAGTTAGAGTTTTTGATGCTCCCACTTTAAACCCATAAAACATCATACCTTTTACCCACATTCAATTTATGAGTAATTACATCTTGTACAGAATGGGAGACACAGGAGAATGGAGAAGTTTTGTATGTGTGAGAATGAATCCTCAGCCCTTCCTTTCTTGCATATAACTTCTTGGATGATGCATTTCCTCACTTCCCATTCTACAGGTGTTTCATCGGGCAGGGTTAATGAATATCTACCACTTTACATAGTCTCCTTGACATTGAACATGCTCCCCATGACGTGTGCCTTTTGGAGTGGAAAATGGACTTAGGAAAACAAAAGAACAAAAGAATCTCAGGTTTCTTCAAATACATTAGAAGGGCATAACCCTTCCCCATTAGTTCTAATATTTAGACTCTTAATTTATTTTGGCAGAAAAATCAAACTTCCCACTCACCCAGGAGAGGGGAAGGCTTATCTCACCACAGGTGAACATTTTCCCTAAGACCTGCATGAACATTTTCACCTGTTGGCTTCTTACGACTTCAAAAAAACAATCTGTCATTAATTCTACAGAAGGGCCCTCTGTCAACTAGCATCAACCTGGGGCTCTTCTAGCAAGCCCTTTACAATTTAGCTTCCTTTACAATTTATATTGCTGAAGGTCAAATCTAACGTAGCTACGTTTTCTGCCTCAACAAGTTAGTCCACTGTTGACCCCTACTTGAAAACAGGCTGCCTGGAGCAGGAACTTGAGTATAACTCTCTATTAGTCTATGATGTAAGGCTCATAGAAGACACCCCCATTGGTAATCAGTGCTGATTCTGGAAAAATTTTTTTTCGAAGGTTCATAGATTGGATCTTAGATAGTTATTTGATGAAATTTGCACAATAACTCAAGTCAGCATGAATTAGAATCCTAGTTCTGCCAGTTACCAGATATAGATCTTTCGGAAGATTACTTAACTTTTCTGAAAATGAGCTCTCTTATCTATAAAGTAGGATAATAATGCCCAGACTATAGGACTATGACAAGGATTAAATGGAAGTGTATTTCGTAACGTCTCTGAAACATAGTGAACTTCACAAAAGTGCATCCCCTTCTCTAAACCAAAGGTATGTAGAAGACTGGGTGTGGATCAGAGATGAATTTGCCAGAGACGACATTCAGCCCCTTTGTGTTTGGACAACATCATCTGAAGGGGCATAATTTGCACTGAGTAGCTGTCCTCTACCCCAAAGCACTCTACTTTTGTGAAAGCAATGTTTATTGCAGTGTCAAGAGGCAGGACACATGAAGAGAATATTATCAGGATATTGAAGGAGACATAAGTAGGATGACCTGCTGGAGTATTCGGTTGTAACCAGTGAATGATAAGAGGACTGGCTAAATATCACAATCACATAGCATGACAAACCTGCAGTATATTACCAAAGACTAAATCATCCTCGCCCCGAAGACTTGATCGTCTATTTTAAGCCAATCTGTCACGGAGCCTGAGAAATAAAGAGTAATGCCTTGAGCAACCATGATTTGGAAAGAAATCCAGGCTGAGCATCCTTCTTTTCAGTGTTTATGCTCTCATATATATTCTGAGAAATTTTTTGTCCCCATGACTGTTGAGGCCAGACTACCATCTATTGGGAGCTGCTTTGCCGAGAACACCGTGACCTTATGACAAGCGAGTAAATAGCTCTACAGTCTCGTTCCTTTGTCCCCTTCTCTCCACTCAGAGTCATTTACATATTTAATAACGTTTTAATAGCCTGGATAAAGTCTACAACTCACTAGTCCAAGTCGTTATTGGAAATTTCATTTTTAATTTAATTTGGTTAGGCAGAGAGCAAATGTCTTCCCAGTAATCTCTTTTAAGAACATTTCCTATTTCTACTTTGTGTTAAATATTTGAACACATATTTCACCCCCTTGCTCCCCTCCCCCATTCTAACTCTAGTAGCATCTTAAATCCCAAGACATCCCACCCTTTGGAAAGATACACTTAATGCACCCAGGATCACAGTTAACAAAATCTTGCATCTTAACCAGACTTTTTCCTTGAACAACTTTTATGCTGTTTCTACTGATTTTTTTGAAATCTTGCAACATTTCCCCAAAGACTGCTTCTTGCTAATTTCCTGGCTCTTAAAAAAATTCCTTTTCTTTAAGTTTGGTGTCATAATAATACTTCTCAGAGCCTCCAGGGAGGATACCGAACTTAATTATATTATGGCCACTGTAATTTGGTGGGTCAGCCACACTTACTTCCTTAACCAATTCATATGCTACTCAAGACTAAACCAAGAGTAACCTCTCTTTATGCTTCAGCAACAAGCTGTTCCAAGAAAGCCGTTGTTTACAGTATTGAGAAACTGTTCCTCCAAGCCACATCCCAGTGTAATGTTCAGTTGGCAAAAAGAAGGTTGTATGTTGTTCAACACGGAAATCTGCCTCATTCGACCACCCAAGAGGGCAGCAAAAATAAGTCACCTAGTAAAGGTGGTCTTTTATACAAAGGTCAAACAGAACTTTACTGGAAACTTTGGGTGGACTGGAAAGTCCTGGCTGAATATAGTGAACTGCATAATTTAACATGTGCTCAGGTTTTACTGTATAAGTGAAGCTTACTGCAAGATTGATGCATGCCGGATGATTTTTTTTTCCTTAAGAAACAGTGATTAAAAAAAAATGAAGCAAGATGGCTTGTGCAAGATACTGCTTCCTAATCCTGACGCAAGCCTAGACCAGCCCCCTTCTTACTCCTGTTTCCTCCTGTTTTTTTTCTTTTTCTTTTATTGGCAATTGTCTGTCGTGACAGCCACCTGCTTTTCCTGCTTTTCTGGACGACTGAAAGGAGCAAGTTCTCCTAGGGAAGTAGGAGAACAAAACCAGGAGGCTTGGTCATTGTGTTGCTTGTATCAGGTGCAAGATACACTCAGTTAAAGTTAACTGACATTCTCTCAATTTTTAAAACATTTTTGTTTTTAGTCATTTTGTTGTCATCATCAAGGTCATTTTTATGCCTATTTTATGACAGAGTTAGTAACCAGGTGTGGTATAGTTAAGGACATTTTGTAACTTTAAAATGATAAAACTTTGGGGTCACCATTTGTCCTAGTTTGCTTGGATACAGTTCTGGTCTATGTTCTTATAAAATCAAGAGACCCTCGTTTCACTCTCAAAAGGATACCAGTTTGGATGACAAATTAAATTGTCACCCTTACTGTAATACATATTTTATCTGCTAAGCATGGGCAAAAGAGATAAATTCTAAAAGTACATTTTTAGACAAAAATATCAGTTTTGTTTAGTAAATGATTCCCAAGGCTGGCATATAGGAAGATGACATCAGTATGGTCCCTGTCTTCTTGGAGCTTATGGTCTATGTGCAGAGATAACGGCAGTATAAGGTGGTTTGTCTTACAATAAAGGATGCAACTCAAAGACTGTTCTTAGGCTATTTTGTATAGAGCAGAAAGATGGAGTTATATATAGACAATGTTGCACTGTTAATGGTAGAAAGCAGCAGTATATCCAGGGGGTCAAAATAATGCATTTGGGATTTGAGATTTGAATAAAAAGCCCCAGGTGTGCCAATGACAGATGGAAATCCAACATGAGTCATTTAGAGTAGGAAGTTGCAGAACACAGTCAAAAGCACCTATATTTTCTTTTTACTAGTCCCATACATAGAACTCTCTGAAACAGTTCTTGATAATGGTGTCCTAAAAATGCAAAACTCTAAGAAATATAAACCATTAAAAAATTAGGATTTTAGATAGGACTGGAATGTACATTTAGACAAATACATTAATTTTTTAAAGATTCCCCTAATTTTGTTAAAATACTGTACAAATGACATTCTGGTGGTCTTCAAAGACTTAAAGCAACATAACTTCTCAGAGAGGAGTGTACTGAGAAAAACTAACTGATCGTCTAAATTTGGGGTCAACGAACTTTTTCTTAATGGATCAAAAAACAAATATTTAAGGTTTTGTGGGGCATATAGGGTCTCTCTGACAACCACTCAATTCTACTGTTGTAGCACAAAAGGAGCCACAGATAATATGTAAACAAATGGTATGGCCGTGTTCCAATAAAACTTTATTTATAAAAACAGGCAGTGGGCCAGATTTGGTCTATAGCTTGCCAACCCCTAATCTAAGTGATTATTACCACATAATATGTCTTAAGTATACTTTAATCTACAAGCTATATAATATCCATATATGTTGAAGTAGTTGGTATAATTTATTACATGCTTTAAATTCAATTATTTAACTAAAATCTTAAATTTATTTTCCAAGAATCAACCATTGTAACCACAGTGATCTTTTGTAAATATTTTAACATTACTAAAACAAAAAGAAATGTAATTAGCTCCAGTTTTTAACAATGGGTCACCTTTGAAATTCAGAAACTCAGAAATATATCATACTTATTCTTTCTTTCTTTCTTTTTAAGATTATATTTATTTATTTGACACAGAGAGAGAGAGATCACAAGTAGGCAGAGGGGTAAGCAGAGGGAGAGGAGGAAGCAAGCTCCCTGCTGAGCAGAGAGCCCAATGTGGGGCTCGATCCCAGGACCCTGAGATCATGACCTGAGCCAAAGGCAGAGGCTTAACGCACTGAGCCACCCAAGTGCCCCTCTTATTTCTTTTATAAAAATGAAGAATAAAGTACAAACATTTGCTTTGGAAATTTATCCTAAGTGAGGATCGAGATTGAAAAAATATTTTATCTCTGTTCAATCTGATCCAAGATTCTTTATTTTAAAAGAACATCACATTGCATATGAATAATCTAAGCAAATTAATAAGGTTTCAAAATTCTTGGACAAGAATGTAAAATCTCCCCTCCCCCCCACATACATACAAAAGGGGCTACCTAAAGATACATTCAGGGGGTGTCTGTGTGGCTCAGTCAGTTAAGCATCTGCCTTTGGCTTAGGTCATGATATCAGGATCCTGGGATCAAGTCCTATGAGAAGCTCCCTGCTCAGCACGGAGTCTGCTTCTCCCTCTCCCACTGCCCCACTTCCTGCCTCTGTGCTCTCTCTCTTTCTCTTAAATAAATAAATGAAAATGAAATCTAAAAAAAAAAAAAAAAGAACAACAACAAAAAAGGATGCAAAATCCTGAGATCTGAACAATGGAGCTTAATTCTGGAAGTTGCTACTTTGATGTGAGCTAGATTATGAAACTAGAGACTTATTTCCAGTGCCCAAACCCTCTCAGGTTTCACATTTCTTTCTATTTCTTCCTCTTTGAACCCAAAGATTCTCAAACTTTCTTACCATCAAAATCTGCATTTGGGAAAAGAGCCGAAATCTCACTAAACTCTCTAAACTCACTAAACTCACTAAAAACTGGTAAGGTTGAGAGTCAGTTTCCTTGGAGACATTTGCATTCAAGAGATCAGACTAATAAAAATTTTTCTGTTGAACTTTAAAAAATACATTTCATACATTCTTGCTTTCATAAATACAACTGCATTAATCATCAATAGCATTAATAGTGCTGTTTCATGTCTCTCTTCCCTGAAGAAATTCCATTTAATTGAAATATCATTGGAAAGTGAATTCAATTCTCTTTTTCTATTTTGGCTTTGAGGATGTTTTTTTCTTTTCTTTTCTTTTTCTTTTTTTTTAAAGATTTTTTATTTATGTATTTGCCAGAGAGAGAGAGAAAGCACAAGCAGGGGGAGCGGCAGGCAGAGGGAGAAAGAGGCTCCCCACTGAGCAGAGAGCCCAATGCAGGACTCGATCCCAGGACCCTGGGAAAATGACCTGAGCCAAAGGCAGATGATTAAGCAATGGAGCCACCCAGGTGTCCTGACATTTGAAGATGTTTTGAAAGAAAGAAATCTAACCCAGGATGACTGGGTTGGCAAATAGTGCCATGTAGCCCTTCATTTCATGTTCATGGATAAACACTATTTCCATTTATGAAGAGCACCTGAACAACCAACAGGTATCGTCATCCTGACATGAATCCGTCAGTCGTGCTGTCCAGACTTCAGGGTATGTCATGGTATGTTCTTTCTACCCTACAAATCTGCTGTTCTCTACCCTGCTATCAGTTTCCACTTCTTGGTAAGTCAGCCCCTAGAGTGCCTTCTGTATTCTCCACATTTCTAATCCACTCTTCACTGTCACTCAGAAACATGAACATTCTGGAAAAACTAACAGCAAAACATCAGACTTGTTAAATAATGAAGATTAATTTTATATATAATCCCATGTCAGTATGACTCTGTGTGGCTAACCAACCTCAAACAAATTATTTCGTTTCTCCAGGCTCTAGTTTCCTCAACTGTAGGATGAAAGAGCTAGGTTAAGTGATTCCAAAGGTCCCTTCGACTTCTAAAAGTTTTATGATTTTATGACTAAAGCACATGGTGCTTAGTGACAGCTATCTTTCTTTGAACCTCAGAAGCCATTTTTGCTTAATTTTGCTTTCCGGGCTCTGTCCCTAAAAGCTGATGTTGAACCGACTGCCAGACAAAGGAGGCACTAAAGCACAGTACTGTGATCGGACAGGTCCGCAATCTCTTCTAGGCATTTTTGCAATCCAAAAAACTTTGAAAGGCAAAAGCTTTCTTATAAGTTTAGTACAAATTTATTTGCCAGAAACTAATTTAGACCTGAACTGCCATGAAGCGTTTTATAGTCTTTTTTTTTTTAATTTAAAGATTTTATTTATTTATTTCACAGAGGGAGAGAGATCACAAGGAGGCAGAGAGGCAGGCAGAGAGAGAGAGGGGAGCAGGCTCCCCGCCGAGCAGGGAGCCCGATGCGGGCCTCGATCCCAGGACCCTGAGATCATGACCTGAGCCGAAAGCAGAGGCTTTAACCCACTGAGCCACCCAGGCGCCCGCGTTTTATAGTCTTTGCTGATTCCACTCAGTTGTATATTCAGATGTTTTTCTGTACATGTGTGACAAGGTGCTACCCCGGACCCCACTGCGGTTGTCAGGTAATACGTAATAAGTGAACCATATTGATTTAGTATAAATCGGAAAATCCTAGAATTCTGAAAACTTATCTTGTCATGTAAAGGATGCCGAGGGACAGCAAACCTGATTACGTTTCCAAGGATAACCTGAATACTACAATGTTTCAAATTTTGCATCTAAGAATAAATGATGCTTGGCAGTATTTTCATGTTTTTCATGACACTTTCATGTATATTCCTTGATAGTTCTCATCATGCATCTTTTAAATTATTAGCTAATCAAAATATTCAGCTAATAAGAAGTCCCCATTCCCTGTTACAGCTAAATGGAAATGTTATGCATTTTAGTGTTTTGCAGGTCAGTGTTGGGAACAATCAGACAGCCTCATACCAAATAAACGGACAAATAAATGAGGAGATATTTGAACCTGCTTAGAAAGTAACCCAGGCACACAAATCCAAATTCATTCCCCACATCTTTCTCTCCTCCTAATACTACCAATCTCTATCTGAACGTTGACAATTAATTCATCATAATTCATCAACATACAAAAAGAGCATTTCTGGACATTTTCCCCAGTTCCTATGGCTCAATCTGGAAGAGGTGCGATAAACATTAGCTTGATGAATGAATCCATCAGTGAATGAATGACACATCTAAAGCCATCTCCCCCATGTGGAGCTGAGCCATATTACTTTTGCAGATCTACAAAGCACAGGGGAGACATTCAGTAAGTTCCTACACAGAAACCCTTCGGAAAATAGGTTATTCCTCTGAGCTGAATTCCACAGCCCCGCTTTCCGAACAAACCAAAAGTAGCTGTATTACCATCTATCTTCTGGTTAATAATCCTCTGGCTGGACCCCATCTGGACCTTCCAAGAGTGAAAGGCCAGTTTCAAAGAAAAATGCTTTCCCATCGTATGACATAACCAAGTGGCAGAATGAACAGTCTGACAAGGGGTCAGGGTAGTGAAATAAAGCAGAAGGGGCAAGTCATTTCAACTTTAGACATGAGCGAATTAAACATTGCTTTTAGAAGGAATGAATATGATTGAGAATGGTATGATATGTGTTACGGAAAACAAGCGAACTTTTTAAGTAAAGGCTAGTGAGTCCTTAGGCATGATTTTAGGCAGAGCGAACAAAAGGGAAAGTCTGTCATACACTTATGTAATACTACTCCTATTTAAAACTCAGACATATAAGATAGAAACTAGTTTTTTTTTTTAGTAAAAAGAAATTACTTTTTATTTTTGAGTGCTTATTGCATGTAGTTAGCATTAATATGAAGAACATGTTTAAATGTGACAAAGGCTTTCAATGAGAAAACAAATGACTAAAGATTTTCCTGTTAGAGATAAAAGTATACACATTCTTGGGTGGAGTTAGGATTTGCCCCTTTTGAACTTTTTCTTGCTTTCATTTAAGTGAATAAATAAGGACAGATTTTAATATGCATATTAAATACCTAGCAAAGGCGACCTAAGAGACTCATGTAAATATTCAAAGTATAAAGAAAGTGACAGTATTACTCTTTAAGTCGTCTACAGCACATTAATCATACTACTATGACTAAAGACAAATTAAAACATGTCATACTAGTTTACCAAAGTTAATTAAATTGCACATAATGGAACTCAACATCAATGGAAAGGAAATGTGAATTTTACAGCCACAGGGTGCAAAATATTCCCAACCTATATGTTAAAAAAGTACAAAACTTTATCATTAAATAGTTCATATTCTCTGAGTATGTTGGAGGCAGTTCCCTAGATACATCTGGTATCCTTATAGATTTGGATGCAAACTCCATAGCGACTCACTAATAAATATGATTAATGGATGAAACTGAAATAGAAGTTTTACAGAAGCCTTTCAAAATAAGGAGAGGACTGTGGGTTGTATAGCTGTGTTTTCCACAGGGCCTCAGTGACCCTTTTTTGGAGCAGAGTCATATGTTGCAGCTTAGAAGGTGTTAAGTCAGTCTCTTGGACTCCATTGTTTCTGGTGATTCAACAATGTTTCCTGATGCATATTCTACTGGTCCATCATTTTTTGGTATCTCGGTCTCTATGTCTTAAAAATGAAAGTGGACATAAACAAAAAACTAGTATTAAGTGAACATTGTCAGACACCACCAAATTAGGTATATTGTACCTACAGAAAGCTTTAGCGGGGTTGCTTTGCAACTGTTGAGCATCCCCATGATATGACACAGTTGAAAGCTCAGTAGTAAAAAGCAGGGGGAGGAGGGCAGACAGAATTAAATGTTAAGAACCTGGACTCTGTGATTCAGAGCAGGCTTAGCTGTGCCATGAGCTGTGAATGTCTGCTGTGTACATGAATAGGCCAGCATCCACGCCCTCTTCCTCTAGGAAGAACACTTCAACTTTCCTCCGAGCACTACCCCTTCCACGCTTGGGGTTCAGTGCTTTGGCCTACGCTGATCTCTGCCCCTAGCTCCAGAGAAGGGCACGTGACCCACGCCTGGCCAATCATGGCAGCACATGTTCTGAAATCTATGAGTGGCCTGAGTTACAAGACTTATGTTGGAGGTCTTAGGAAAAAGCAGCTCCTACTCCTCCGGATTTGCTAGTGAGCCTGGGGCTGCTATGGTCTGTGCCACAGAAGAAAGTCTGCCCAAGAATGAAGCAAGCACAAGGGAAAGCCCCAAGGCAAAACAGGGGAAAGCCAAGCCGAGAGTTGTTTTGTTATTTTTGGATTAAGCCCATTTGAGCTGAGTTTCTGTTTTTCCTAGGATCTTCTCCCCTTGCATGCATTCTTCAATTCTTTCTAGATTCAATTCTTAATTGAATTCTGGATGAGGAAAATCTCCCAAATCCCCTACAAGGAGAGGTAGAGCAGTCACAGCACCTGAAGAAGCCAGCTGGTTACAGAGAAGCCTACCATATTGCCGGGGCTGGCCATAATTGTCCTTGTTGTCTACCATAGAAAGAAACTCCGAATCTTTTGCTGAGTATATAAGACCCTTTATGAGTACTGTCCCTTGCCCCAGTTTACATGTCTAGCGTTATCTCAATCCCCTTGATGTTTCCTACATAAAAGGCTCTTGCGTCTTTTCTGCCAATACCTTTTAAGAGTCATTCCCTGTGTACCAGGTAATTTATTGTTTCCTCTCCCTCATTATATTTTTCTCAAATCCCTATTGCTTTTCCTGCCCACCATCCATTCCTTGTGGTCAGAGCACTCTGACTTTCCTGTGGGGAACTACCTTCCACACTCCAGGTCTTGTGTTTTGGGTTGGGTTCCATAGATGGATCCTGTTCAGTACCTAACACGTGTTATGAATTGTCTCCCAGTCCATATTTAGTGATAATTTAATAGCAAGTCTCCAGACAATGATAGTGTGGAGCAAGCTGTACTGGTTAACATCATCAAGATACATAAAATTTTTGATGAAGCAAAACAAAAACAAACTCACAAATAAAAACCACATAGCCGTATCTCAGAAGGTGCAGACATGATGACAAACAAATACTTTTGGTAGGATTAACATAAGCAAATAGTCTAAGACAGTCTGAATATTAGTGTCTTCACACATATCATCTATTTTGTTCTAACCCTTGTTTCCAAATTCGGTTCAAAATTGTGAGTGTGCCATTTTCTCAAGTGAAATCTTCTTAGGGTTATCAACAAGTTACATTGACATTCTACTTTTTTTTTTTTTAAAGATTTTTATTTATTTATTTGACACAGAGAGAGAGATTACAAGTAGGCAGAGAGACAGGGAGAGGAGGAAGCAGGCTCCCTGCCGAGCAGAGAGCCCGATGCGGGCCTCGATCCCAGGACGCTGAGATCATGACCTGAGCCGAAAGCAGAGGCTTTAACCCACTGAGCCACCCAGGCGCCCGACATTCTACTTTACTATTAGTATATTTCCCAGGTCCAAAGATAAGCAACTGGGAGTGGGGTGCAGGGAAGAGGACATTCTGTGCTGAGATTTTTGGAAGCACATCCCCGTGTAGTCCTAACATTAGTGTCACCGATTTTATACTGTCTCCATCATTTAAAGATTCCTTTCCGTCTGTTGACAACTCTTTTACCATTGAGTTTCTCTCCTGGGTGGCATTTAAGCTATATTTAAAACTTCCATCTTGTTTATATACGCTCTTGAGCCAGAACCTTTGATTTACAGGAAGGAATTTGCTGATCTCTTTTCTTCCCCACTAAAAAATTACTGACGTTATGGTAACTACGTCTACGACTGTCATTGTTGATCTCCTCAAAGGGTTGATACCAAATGCAAAGTTTAGATAGCTTGGCTTTGCTTGTGCTTTCATCCGAAATAAAAGTCAAAACAATTATATTCTACATTTAGTCTATGCATTTACACTTATATACCTAAACACAGTCTGATTAGGTGTGTCATTTTGGGGAAAAGCTTATCTTTAGCAATATTTCATTCAGTCACACAGGATGCTGTTATACATAAGCATACATGTAAACATGTAAGTAATACATATTTTTATAGCATGCAGTACACTTCTAGACAATAAAACTGAGCAGTGAAATACTTTTCTTGAGGGAAGAATTAAAAATACTGGCCCACTAAATGTCATCCAAAACTAATGGGAAAAGAAGAGAAATTAGACATTCATGCAATTAAAACATGAACATCTGGGTCGACCAAGTTATGCCCTGATCATTAATGTGAAATTAATGATCACTTTATATTTTATATCTTGTAAAAAGGCATTATTTCCCAATGTTTTCAGTCTAATATAGCCAAATGAGTGTCTATTTCTTCATCCAAAACTGAATCTAATTTCCTGTTTGATAATGTCAGTGTATATTATTATTCCAAAAAGCACAGTAAAAACTTTCTCATGATGGAGACAGCAAAAAAATTGACAAGACTTGTTTTCAATTACTAAATATTTTGTGAAAAATTCAATGTATTCTGATGCAATATCATCATTCATCTTTAATAACTTATAAATTTTCAAGTGCCACAGTAAATTCAAATTAGCAAATTTATGGGATTAAATTTTCTACAGTGTTTTCCAAATGTCACCCAAGGCAGTCATAATTTAACTACGAATCTGTTTTTAACTCATTTATATTTCAACCCATTAAACGTTTGGTATTTAAAATTAAAGTGTAACGAATAATAGAAAAGGAAAATATTAAATTGTAGAAACAAAAAGCTTACTGGCATGCTTCATCTGGAAGTTTAACAACAAATGTGTGGCGAAGACTAACTCACGGTACAGGAAAGTTCTCGCTGTTCATATGATATCCAACAATGTGACTAAGTGCCTCCCAGAAATTTAGAATTAGAAATGCAAAGGTTAGATAAAGTTAAAGGTCATCCCCCTGCAGGCAAGAGGGGGCCAGCTCCCTACCAAGTTTCTAGCAGACCTGCTTCCCTAGGGCACATCATAAAAGTAATTTACTGACAACTCACCTTACCAGGGGTCATTGGGGGCCTCAAGTCTTCTGGAATTCACTTTTAAGAAGCATGATTAAGTGGGGACAACTACTGGCCCTAAACTATTTATGCTGAGAACAAATGTCTGTCAGAATTAAATTCTTTGTGTGTGGTGGTTTCAGACTTAAAAAAAGATGTGTGGCCTGATGAAAAGCACATATATTCTATTCACCAAATTAAATCTTAGAATGAATATTGGCTAATTGATTTATTAGGTTTTAAAAAAATACTCCAGAAATCCAAATAGACAACACAGCCTAATAAAGTGGAGAACGGATTTACCAAGTTAGTTAAATCCTTTTCAACCTTTTCTAGTCCAGTTTTGTCTTACGCTGGAGGAAAAAAAGCATTCACATTATTACAAAGAAAAATGAAAATGCCATTTAAACCGAGCCAAGAAAGTTGACTTACTTTAAAATTTTTGCAAGAAAATCGATTTCCTGATTAAAACAAATCTCCAGCTTTTCGTGTTTTTGATAGTGTTGACATGAAATATTTGGTTTAATATTAGGTTGAGATGGCTTTTCCACATTTAAAAAAAATTACTAAAGGTTAAATGTGTGCATTGGACAAAATTAAAGCAGATTATCTGACACTGTGTGTGGGATACAGCTCTGATCTCTACAGTGCATGGAAGCAAAGCTGGTACTTTCAATTGCACAGCACACATCTCAGTAATAACAGGGGATGAGGCATACAATTTCAAGGAACACCCACAATGAAAATTATTCCTTCCAAACAGAGAATTGTTTTGGAATAAGTTAGGTTAATTGGCACCATGGGATTTCTCTCAAAGAAACACAGAACACTGAAATCCTTACAAGTGCAAGTAAAATGATCAAGCATTACCCTTTTTCCCTTTTCAATTTTTCACATCTAGTTTATTCTATCCACAACCAAATTAACTTTTGTAGATTCATGGGCAGGTAGAAAAGGAGATTGTGTTTTGCCAGCTGAATTTATAGCCTGAAGGACTGGTTAGTTAAATGAGGTTCGATTGCCAACAGCAAAGAAGAAACTCAGTCTATCTGGGAATACTCTACTTTTGAGAGTAAATTATGGGTACTTTATGAGGAAAGTCATTATTCTATCATTTAAATAGTTAAAAATTCCCTGCAACAGTATTTGCATATCCTTCTTATTAGAGGTCCATAGTTTTGTATTCTGTCATCACTTTTTAATTGTCGTGACTTCAAGATACCTGGATTTGGCTTCATGTATGCTAAATCCGAGTATAATAATACTTTTAAAAAATAATCCTCTGATCCCTTTTCTCCATTTAAATTTGCATTTCCCAAGGAGGTATGTGTGAGTGCGCATGTGTGCACACATACAGTATTTAGTTGTGGTTATCATTTTCGGGAATTGTCATTTACAACTGGCGTAGAGTAAGCCCTCTTCTTTATATTATCACGATTGATATTTTTCTGTCATTTAAAACCTTTCACTGGAACCCATTAAATGTTCTATGTTGTTAATGTACCAAGTTTGAAAATCTGCGCTTTAATCCTATAGGAAAGGAGGTATAAATTCAGTAAACTGCATATGTAAAAATGTTTATATTTAGTAGGCTCATTTTTTTCTTTTTTCAAGATTATTTATTTATTTTTTTAAAGAGAGAGAGAGCATGTGTGTGGGGGGGGGGAGGAGAGAGAGAATCTTAAACAGGTTCCCCACACAGTATAGAGCCTGATGTAGGGCTCAATCTAACGACCTTGAGGTCAAGATCTGAGCTGAAATCAAGAGTAGGAGGGTTAACCAACTGAGCCATCCAGGTGCCCTAATAGGGTAAATTTCTAAATATTCCTCCAACTATTGACCCACCAAAAGCTGGATCTGAAAGGAACCTCACCTATCACTGATTCTCTCATTTACAGGTGAAAAATTGAAGCTTGAGTGGTCAATGACTGGTTCGTGGGCACAAAGCACATTCTCAGCAGAGCTGGTGTTAGAAGTCAGCATTCTATATCCCTGCTTCACCTATACCCCTATATCCCTGCTCCCTCCCTTGTCCCTCCTAGTCTACTCTCAGCAAGGCTGCTGCCGATCTTGTTTAGATAGTTCGATCTTGTTTAGATAGTTCGTCAGGTCACTTTTCCGTTCCAAATCCTCCAGTGATTCCCCATTTCACTTGAAGTAAAAGCCAAAGACCTTCGAACATGTTAAGACCCTACAATCAACAATGCATGCTTCCCATCCCCACCAACACACAGATGCACAACTCTGTGACCTCACCTCCTAGGACTACTTTTCTCTTCCTTCACTCAGCTCCAGACTGGTCTCCTCCTCAGGCCACTTCAAGGTCATAATCTATCTTCACCTTCAGACTTGTAGGTTTGAAAACTTACCACCCGGTTATCCCTACACACGAAAGACATTCTCCTGCCATTAGCATGAAGTCTCACTTCATGCTGAGTTACGTAGCTTTTAAAAGTTTAACTGGAGTAACAATGACCACACAGAAAGGTGAAGGCACTTATTGGCCAGTGTGGTAGGATGCCCAGTAAGCCTTGCACTAGCAGACTCTGACGGGGTTTCTGCATCAGGACAAAGGAGAACAAAAAATCAGAATAAAGCAAAGTAAGACTCACACCCTCCGATTTGGGGCAAGCACAAAGCCTCTAGTGCCTGAGTTGCACCGAAGGCTTCTTTTTCCCATAATTCCCCCGGAAATAGTTGGAGACTTACACTGCTTTCTCTTTCACAGAATTTGAGCTAGAAAGGACCTCTGGTATCATTTAGCGAAGTCTCCTGACTTCAAAGATGAGGATGCAGAGATCTCAGAAGGTTAACCAGACTGCTCCAAGTCCCATAACTGGCAAAACTGGCACCCTCGTCTTGGCAGTGGATGAGTGCTATGGCCGTGCAGTGAGGTGGGACATGACAGGAATGTAACACATTAGGGATCAAAGGTGTTGAAAATTGACGCTGTCACCAGAGGTTTTCCTTAGTAGTGCCGGTAATAATTATTTACAAGGGAAGAAGCTCACCTAGTTGGTCATGTCCAAAAGTTGTGTTTTGCTTTTGTTTGTTTCTGCGCAGAAGTTTAATATGTATTGTATGTACATTTAATCAAAGTCAAAATTTTAAAATAGACACATACCCACACACCTACACCCCCCCCCCACACACACATTCATACACAAGCTTCCCTGGACAAGGGACATTGTCTTTAGATTGCAATTAAAGAGCTATGCCAGCTATTGGGTAAATCTTTTCCGAGGTAGGGGCCCCTGGGTGGCTCAGTCAGCTAAACATCTGCCTTTGGCTCAGGTCATGATCCCAGAGTCCTGGGATCAAGCCCCACATAGAGCTCCCCGCTCAGTGGGGAGCCTGCTTCTCCCTCTCCCTCTGCCTGCTGCTCTGCCTACTTGTGATCTCTCCTTGTCAAAAAAAAAAAAAAAAAATCTTTAAAAAATCTTTTCTGAGGTAGCCACATTACTGCGAGTCACAAAATCCTAAGATCGGCCCCAGGTAACACGCACAGAGACCCTGCAAGTAAATGCATTACTAATGTCATGGGGTTAATCTGATCTTCCAAACCCCTGGAGATTTAAACAGAAGTTTTAATGGTGGTTAAAAGGGGGGAAAAACACAGCAGAATGGATAAGAGAGAACGAGCTACGTGGCTTTTTCAACCTCAGGTCATAGGCTTGAGTCTGGTCTTAGGTAGGAACTGATAACTTATGACAGATGTTTGGTGACCTGTATGTGGAGGGAAGTCAGTTCAAGTTTTGATTCACCTTTTCTGAACAGGTATGTTCATGTCCATCCAACAAAGATGTTTGAACTGTGAGAGCCTCGTCACCAATTCTTTCAGAGAAAGCCCAAAATTAAATGGGAATTAAATTTGGTTACCTTTTTATCCTTTTAGAGTAATGCTTTACTAATTTTTCCTATCCTCAAGAGTCTTCCATGGTCACTGTGTACACTGTTTTTTTTTCTTTCTTTTAGGAATTTTTTTGAACAGTTTCAAACTCTTGGCTAAGGGTTCTTTGAACAGATGTGTTTTCCCTATCTAGAAATAGCCTGAGGTCAGATGTAATTTTATTTAAGTTTGTGATCCATTTGGATCAAAGGTGCTTTAGGATAGGAGGCTGGTTTAGAAATAGCTTATTAAAATTTTTTTTTTTTTTAAGATTTTATTTATTTATTTGACACAGAGAGAGAGATTACAAGTAGGCAGAGAGGCAGGCAGAGAGACAGGGAGAGAAGGAAGCAGGCTCCCTGCTGAGCAGAGAGCCTGATGCGGGCCTCGATCCCAGGACGCTGAGATCATGACCTGAGCCGAAAGCAGAGGCTTTAACCCACTGAGCCACCCAGGCGCCCTAAAATTTTTTTTAAAATTAAAGAGTTTAGCTACTTTTAAAGAGAGAGCCAGAATATTTGATATTTATATATTTGAAAGGAATATTCTTTTCTGAAGAATTTTTTAACAATATGTAAATTTTTAAGATCCTTTTGTCATAATGTTTTATTTTTATATTAGTTTCAGTTTACAATCAGATTAAATAATTGTAATTGCTAGCAATGATGGAATTAAATTCATTGATGTTCTCTTTTTCCGTTTTTGTCCTACTACAATGTGTATGATAGAGTAATGGGCACATTTTATCTTAAATGACTGTTTTTTTTTTTTTTACGGATTTTTCTGTGATTTGAAATTTAGGCATGTGGAATTACACATTCCTTTAAAATGAGTGAATGGATGAACTAAAAATTAAATTGCACATGTCATGCCCAGATAGAGTAAAATGGAAATTCATTGACTAAAGGATTCAAATTTTACCTCCCTTTTGATGGTAATTCCTGAGAGCCATTGTGACCACATGGGTTGTCACCTGGTATCACAAAGTCATGCTGAGATAGAAAATTAGATTGTTTAGAAAAAGATTTTCTCAAGCTTTTCTCATTATAATATACTACAGAATGGCCTCAATAAACAGCACTTTATTTTTTAAAGCATATTTTGACTGCAAAGTCCAAAGCTGACTTAATATCAAGACAGTGATCCAGTTTTTAAAAACACTTTAAAGGGGCACCTGGGTGGCTCAGTTGTGCATCCAACTCTTGATTATGGCTCAGGTCATGATCTCAGTGTCATGAGATTGAGCCCCGCATCGGGCTCCACAATGGGCATGGAGACTGCTTAAGAGTCTCTCTCCCTTTCCCTCTGCCCCTCCACCCCGCTCCCCTCTAAAAAACCCAACAAATGAAATAAATAAATAATAAAATAAAATATGTCCTCTGTTCTTGTCACCTTGACATTATGATAGTTCAACATAATCACAGACTTTACAAGCTTAAAAATAACTTAAAAGTCAATTGATGAATACTACCAAAAAGTAAACTAAAATGTACTGTACTAATTGACTATATATTTATTGTATATGATTATTATATAATAAATATACCTATATATTTATTATATAAATGTAAAAATTAAAGAAGTCTGTTAAAAGCAGAATGCTACATAAACAAGAGGGAGATAGTTGAGGTCATTCCATTTTATATTCTCGCACCTGATCCCCCCAACACATTTCACTGATGTCTGTGGTTGCTGTTGTTTAACTTTGATATTTTCCCTTAAAGTTCTCTCTTCCCTGACTTCATGGTATGTTTTACTGATCTTCTTTTAAAAAATAAACAAACAAACAAAATTGTGGAGTAGTACGCTCTCTATGTCATGACATTACATGCTAACTTTGTAGCAACTCTGCCCGATTGCTTCCCTCCCAAATCCCGAAACTCTACATCTGTGCTTTGAGCAATAGTTGCTAGTGGGCAAAAATATGAGCCTTCTTAGTTTTCAGTCCCAGTATATTTCCTTTGCAAATCCTACAATTTATTAACTCTACAGCAGATTGACACTAACCATGTTCCAAAATAAACACACGAAAAGACTTCATTACTATAATATCCAGGTTGAGAAAAACTACTATGGCAGCATGGAAATTCTAGTGAGAGGCTGCGGCTGTGCTGGGGGTCGCCACGCTGTGCTTCATCATCCTTAGGCGTGTGCTCTGAGAACCCCCAGGATGGGCTTTTTGCATCACGAGGCAGGTAGCAATGCCATCCAACTACTGTCAAGAGGTGACGTTGGAAAAGTGGAGGTTTCCTTTCTCTAGTTACACACTGAAATAAAAGTATGTTCTGGGTTTTTCTTTTTGAACTAAATAAAACTCATACACATACATCAACATAACTTTGTTTCCAAGGGTCTGCCATGTAATTTTGGTGCAAAGGCTAACACTATCCCAGAATTTCCGTAAGTTACCATTCAATCCTGTTACACACCAGGGCATCTAGTCAACAGTAGCCCCGGCGCTTGTGAGTCATTCTGGGGGCTGGTCTTGTTTCCCTCCTGCCCCTCCCTTTTCATGTTAGCATGATAGATGATAAGAGCTAACACGTACAAAGCATTCCAGATTCATGTGAGATCATACATGTAAAGTGTGAGGTGCAACCTTTTAGTATCTCTGTACTGCAGATGAAGAAACTAAGACTAGAGAGATTACATCCCTTGGCTAAGGCCAAATAACCAGCACACAGTGTGGATGCAGTGACTGGAACCCAAGTTTGCATGCTTGACACCAGATCTAGGCTGTCAGCTTGCTCACTGTCCTGCCGGGACGAACACGGCCCATCACCAATCTCTGCTTTTTCTTCTTCTTCTTTTTTTTTCCCAAGCTCTGCTTCTTGAACATACTTCTCAGTCCTTCCTCCTGAGCAGTCAGCTGACTAAAGGCAGAGAGCAGCAGAGCATGGCATCAGATAACTGCCTGGGAAATCTGGCTCTGGGGCTTGCTAGCTGTGTTAGCCTGGGCAGTTTGCCTAACTTCTGGGCCTCGGTCTCTTCATCTGCGAAATGGGATATTAATACGTGCCTCACAGGGTTACTGTCAGAATTACAGGGGTCATCTATGTCGTGGCTTAACAAAGTAAGTGCTTAAGTAAATGGCAGCTATGATTAGTAAGAATGAAGACTGCAGGATACTTGCTAACAACACAGCTTGCTTGAGGTCTGTAGTTTTGAGAAAGAAAAGCTATTCAATGGCTCTGAAAGGGAGCGCTATGTTACTTTCTACCATTTACAGGTAGTTTTGTGATCCCTGCTATTTTCTTTTCATCAGATAGTATAGCTCCTGGAAAGCAGTGACAGGTGGTATCAACAATAGCTCTTCCCTCTTTTCCTTCTAGTCAGATACCGTGAGGTGGTGGCAGCCACGTTCAAACAGATGCTTTTTACAAGTGGCAGTCTTTCTCTAGGGTCCAGATTTCTTAGTTTTTCACGTGTTTTAATGATTACCACAGACTTCTGAGATTTATAGGCTCTATTTCCTCTGCCCTTCAAGTCTTAGATAAATATAAAGACATTAATGTAAAAACTTTCCTCACCTCCGCTGTGACTTATGGGACCTAAAATGTAGGAGAAGGCAGGCCTTTCTCTACTCAACGGGAGGGACATTACATCTGCCCCTTCAGTTTCTGCTTTACTAAAAAACATGATGCATGATGGAAAATAATTTACAGATTAAACTGACTTATACTGGCATGCACCACATTTATGCACATTTATATTTATTAAAATGTTTTATCAATGGGATTGCAAATGCCAAAATAAAGAAATAAGAACACCAGAAATGAAAACTAACTTAAACCAATCAAACAATGACACTGACATTATTTCCCAACACCAGGGGACTTTTGGCTTTACATAAAATAGTTGCTCCGTGGACATTCCTAGTAGATTTGAAAAGAGATTCAACTTACTTAAAAGTTAAAAACTAAGTTTTTCACAGAGTATAGGGCATTTTGATGTAAAGTGTCAGTGACACTCAATTAAAAAAAATAGTTGGGCTTAATACCGTGTCATTACTACCTTGATATAAAAAAATAACTGTGGCCCCAAATTTTACTTGCAGATCTACATTTTGCTTACATTTTAACTTAGTTTGGAACCAGAATATTGAACCACAAAGAAAGGGAAGGCATTAAAAAGTTTTTATTTGGAGGCAGACTATTTAATTATCTAACCACTTTTAGAATGAAGTTATCTAATAGTTATTTCCACCACCCATAGCAATTCTCTTCAAATGTAGTAATTTGATTGGTCAAAAACTTCTAAAATGCCATATATACACTTGGCTGTTTTAGGATGGTGATTCTTCTATTGCAATATTTACCAAATATATTTTGCAGCTTTCTTTCAAGGAAACACAGGCTTTCTTCCAGCCTAAAGCATGCTTAAAAGCAGACTTCTACTACTTTTCTGAGAGTGTATTTGACACACGGTCCAACCATCAACATACGCATTTGCGTGCACGCTATATACCCACTACTACTTTGGATAAGCAGATTGCTATTTCTTCTGCTCTGACTTATTTCATTTGAGCAAAAATACACTAACATTTCATGGGTTGCCATAACATAGCAATTGAAGGCAGAGGAAAACATGAAAGGTTAGGTCTCTGACAAACTTGAGAGAAGTAGGACATCAACCCCAACGGGTTGATGAGCACTTGGATTTCATTAAACTCTCGATGCTCATAACTATGCGTGTGATTTACAAGCATGTGAAATCAGAGGCTGCCCCACTGGGGCTTGCCCCGGCACACCCTGCGTCCTCCTCCACATACTCCCGTGGCTCCCGGGCGCCTGGGCCACTGTCTCTCAAGAGTCCCACCTCAATGGGCTCAGTCACCCGGACAATCGGCAGCTTTCAGCCTTATGTCCTCTCCTCCCCTGGTAAAAGGATTGCCTCGAAAAGCATCTTTTGAAATGAGGATCCAAGTAGATAGAAAGGGACAGGAGTCCAGTCACACTTGTTCCAATGATAGACAAGTCTTTCGGCTTTGTCTGCTGCACGCTGCTAGCCCAGAGGGCTGCTGTGGGTGTGAGCCTCTCCGTCTTCTGGCCGCTCGTGAGAACTGAGTGGCAAAGAAAGCTGCGTGTTGGTTTCCTCAAGAGGCCACCCTGTAGGTAACAGGTGCAGGCTTGTGCTTCCTGCACACACAAAGCTAAGGCTTTCAGATCCTTGGTAGTCAGGAGTTTGGTAAAATTACGCTAGAATAACTTTTGGTGTCCTTGTCATTTTACAGGGGGTTACGTATATAAATGAAAACTACATATTTTAGGAATACCGATGTTAGTGTGCCAACTAGCTAAATACCAGGTTCCACAAGGAACAAAAACAGGAAAAATTTATAGGCAAAACAATTGTCCAATTAGAATTGTTGAGATTTTACAATACTCTTTTTCAAAACTTTATATCAAGAATCTTATACGGTGCAAGAATGAACTCATCTTCTCCCTCAAAGTGGACAAGTAATATGTATAGGCCAAGTAAGTGGCAAGTGACAACGAGTATTCAACCATTTGATCCCCGTGGACATTTCAGTAATAGCACTTGGGCATAGTCTGGGCAGGGAAATGTGTCTCACTTAATGTGTAACTGACCCAGGCGTTTAGTTCACTCTAGATCAGTGGCTCTCAAATTGGCTATGTGTTGAAATTCCTTGGGAAGGCTTTAAAATCATACCAATGCCTAGGCTCCAATGCCAGACAGTGCGATTTAATTTGAACATCAGAATTTTTGAAAGCTCTCAGGCAATTATACTGTGCAGCCATTCCTGAGAACCATTGGCTTGTCATTCCCAAGGACTTCAGCTAGATGAAGCTGATTCTAGCACTTGCCAGAAGGTCTGGCTCAGAATTCAGATATAAGCTCAATTTAAAGATTTCAAGCTACCAGTATCTTAAAGAAGTTTTTACCCAGGGAGATAGATAGTATGATTTTAAAAATTTCTCCCTTTGGGATAAAACAACAACAACAATAAACAATGCATGTGTGCACACACACACACACACACACACACACAAATGAAGATGTTAACAACTGCTCACCAACTGAACACTTGGATCATTCTTCAGTGTATTGGTGGTTAGCTTATACAGTGCACTATCATCAAAAATCTATCGAAACACTACATACTTTTAAAACAGTTTTCTGACTCACTCTTCACTTGGAAATTTCACAAAGCTCAATCTTCTAGGATTTGAGCTGTTGTGAATGGAATCATCTCTTTCCAAACGAATGGCAGTTTAAATTCATATGCCATAAGAATTTATCCCATTCATCTAACTCGACAATGTATTTCCTATAGCAAAGACAAATGAATTCTTTAGCTTCTGTTTTGCATTTTTGCATATAACTTTGCTTTTGTGAGACCTAGACAACTACCTGTACTGAAATCTCCTACAATCTAGGCAGCACAATATGGGTGTTTAAAAATAAGACACCGTATTATTAGCTTCAGACAGGACCACTTAGGGAAGAGTTGTCTAAATTCCCTGGATGACTGGCTATGTTGATGACACTTCTCTGAAGTAGCTTTAAGAACGGGGATGCTAAAGGTTTGCGGATACCTACCACGTCCTGCTTCTTGCCACAAAAAGGTCAATCCTTTGACAGAAATTCCTGTCGATTCTTAATGGACAATTAGCAGAAATGGAATTTCAGATTCTCTTAAAGCAAGCAAGTAGCTTTCAGAAACTCTTGTAATCAGGAATTCCTCTTTATGTTTGATTTAATGTACTCAAACTGATCATTAGTTAATATCATGGGGGGATCTTCACTGTGCTCTGTCTTGTTTTCATTTCAAACATATGAAGGTTAGGTTTAGTATACATTATTAATTTCTGTGATCTTGGGTATAGCAATCAGTACTTTAATCAGTTAAAAAAGCTTTATGCCCTCTCAGAATTTTAAAACTGAAAGCATAGAAAGTGATATACATAATAATTTATGAAAATACTATTTGTATTATTTATGCAAAATGATTGTTGACAAACATAGAATACTGCCATGAACACAGTAACTATTCAGATATCAAGAAGCCTGAAAAAATTACTGTGAAATAGGTGTGAAAATTTTTTTACTTCAGAAGTCTCTGAGGGGCATATCACAAAAATCAATGGTATAATCAAGTCATGAATGTGTTGGCATCCACCCCATCATACCAACAGCAGCCTGTTCTAACACTTCCAATTCGTGACTTGTGAGGTAAGTTTTATGGAGCCTAAGATATAGGACAGTTGTAGCATCACCTACCTGAGGTAACAAGGCTGTGGTCTCATTACTCACTATACAGTATACACTCAACCCTGCTGTGAGAGGTTCCTATCTTATTGACATCACTAGTCCCAAACTCCAAGAGAATTCAAATATCGCACTTAAAAAAATATGTTATATTATGTATTCTACAAATGTAGAATCATGGATTTTGAAGGTCATTTTAAGTCCTAAAAGGCCTGGAACTCTCCTAGGAAACAAGGGACAGTGGGGGTTCTACAGAATTTCCAGAAGCCTGCAGAACGTACCTACTGCAGAATCATGGCACTGTCATAATCTGGCTTGTATAATTTTATTGTGTGATGAAATGTCACCAGGTCGGAGAATATAAACTTTCATTCACTATCCCAACGAATGGGCATAAGTTGAAACAGAGGTGCTCTGAAGGAACCCTAATAAAAGGCTGTCATTCCTTAGGCAGGTAAATTGAAGTAGAAATGAGAACATCAGTTCTTCTTCACTTCTAACAACAAAATTGAGCCCATTTCTTATAGCTACATTTTATCCTGCATTATCTTTTTAATACCAATATTTTTATTCAAAAAATATTTACAAGTTATATGTTATTCTTTTAAAACTTGAAAATATATTCTAAAGCCATTGGGAATGTGTATCAGGGTTTATGTCCCTCACCTCGGTAATGCTCTTTCTATGAAGGGACATTAAGGAAGTCATTCATGAGCAGGTTAAATAATACACAGGAGAATGATAAATCACATTACTTACATGGATAAAAAGAAAATAGCAGAGTCACTCTAAAGGTCTCATAATTAGAAAATGGAATACCCAGAAGAGATAAAAACTAAGTTTTTGAGAAAAGTTTTCAAATCTGGTCACATACTCATGACATACTCATGTCAAAAAAAGAAGGCTAAAAAGATGTATGTACAATTGGATTTCAATTTTATTTTAAAGCTGCTTAGGAGAAAAGCAACAAGAAAACATGTTCTTGCATGTTTCCACATTTATTAATATGGACCTATATTACCTTTGCAGTCAGGATAAATTCATCTAATTTCAATATAAAAGCTGGAAGTATATCAAAATGTTAGTAGTGGTATTCTCTAACTGATGAGATTATAGGTGATGATTTTTAAAATACATTCTCCAGTTTTTTTCTTTCATAGTACATCTAACTTTCACAGTAAGAAAAATACACTGCTAGTAAGTAATGTACTTGCTGCCGTATCTTAATTCTTTGCTCTTTAGGTACCAGTGGCAGTGAATTATCAGAATACATTTCAAAATGCACTTTTTAAAGTCTTGTGTGCAAAACACTAATGCTTCATTTTAGGAGACTTTTGGTGATTTGCTGTGAATTCGAATGAAAACTTTTATTGGGAGAAAGTTGAAACTACTGAGTTAAACAGATTTTCCAAATGATCTGTGTGTTCGTGCTGAAGTCCTTTTCCATAAAGGATCATATGTACCATAAAGTACTTCTCTTATGCAGGATTTCTTGGTGACACAGTCACAACACACACCTGAATTTGGGTGCTATGAACAATACGGAATATAGAATCCCTGTATTCTAACCAAATCATCCTAATTATTTTAGATGATAGATAATGAATCGACATCAGGAATATATCTATTTTTTCCTGACTTGTTTCTTCTGGTTTTGATGTTCTTACCTTTGAATAGAGCTCAATAAAGCAAGGAGGAGTTCATTTCTATATGAATAGAAGAGTATAAATCCTCCTTTGCCTTTTCTCCCCAGGTAAGAAATAAAAAAGACAACCAACCAGTTCTTCTCAAATCACACTGTTACTTTGTTTCATTCTAAATTAGTCATGAGCTATTGAATGTGCCTCAATTTTAAAAGGCCAGTTTGCTTTACAGCTTCGTACTGCTAATAGTATAACATATTAGGCTCTCGTCAAACAAATTTGACAGTAATTTTATTTACGTACTACAAGATCATCTAACGTGAGAATTCAAATTGGAGAAGTGAGAAAGAAGACAGCATATGCATATGTAATATAAAAATGGCCAATTATTGATGAAAACATTTGACTTACCTGTAAAAACTTTGTACAAGGAAGACAGTAAAAGTAGAATTTTTTTATGACAGATGCAAAAACAGATGCAGTAAACGAATGCTTCGCTATTGCCAAAATAACCAAAAGACCTTTTTGTTTCTACCAGCAAGTGCTGATACATAATTCTAATTATGCTGATACATAATTCTAAGTATTATGCCCATTAAACAACATTTAAACACATACTTTATAAAACCAAGAATTATTTTAAATGTGTAAATTACATAAGAAAATCATGTCAAGATATCAACCTGATGGCACTGCTTAAGAGTCACCCAAGAACATTCAAAATGTAATGTCACTGTCCCAAATCAGTTGCCATAAGTACTGTCCCCTTAGGTTGTCTCCTTATGTCCTCCTTAAACATTCTTTCTTTTTATTACAAATACTTTCAGTGAGAGCGGTAACACTAAAATAGAAGTAACATAGCCAGAGCAAAGATAAATAAAATTTAAAAAGCCAACCTTTATTCCACTTTGAACAAGTTTGTGAATGTCCAAATAAGGCTCCTTGAAAATTTCTCCTTCGGGGGTAAGTATCTTCACGTAACCTTCTTTTTCCAGAATGAAGAGACGGTGCGAGCCATCCCCACTATGCAGGGCGCCGACAGGCGGGCGCAGCCCGCTCACAACCTCCTGAATACAGAAGCAGTTGTGTTTGTGCTTTCTAAACAAATTAAAGAAAACCAGTAAGCTTTTCTTGAGGTGAAGGAAGTAAAGGATGTTACTTGCACCCTTTTCAAAATATATTTCCTCTAGGAATCAATGGTTTTGAGAATCATGACGTGCTGTTAGCCTAAAAGTCACCATATGATTCTTTTAAATTCTTTTCAGTGGAACAAATAGCCTTCTACCAAAAAAGCCAAAGAGAGACTCAAAATAAAAATTTTAATATATTTTAAAATTTCATAAGTGCATCACCTTATCTTTCAGTGACTATAATTAAAATTAGCTTTACTCACAATAATTAAGCCTTACAGAAAGGCCCTCAGAGAGAAAGTTCTAAAATCTATTTATAAAACTCTGATTTGCTAATAATAATTGCGCTGAATATTTCCATATGCTAACAACAGTCATAAAGGTCAAGTTTAAAACTATAATCATGAAATTCACACGAATCACAGAGAAACCAAACTCATAATAAAAGATTAGTGGTCTAAGCATTAAAGGCATTTAAGCAAATATGATATTAGAGAAGCAAACTACCAAAGAGAAAAAAACAAAAAAAAAAGCATCTGGAGGATAGAGTTGCTGGAATCAAACACAGACAGTTGATTCACTATCAAAACCACAAAATTTGTCAGTTGGTTTTTTGTGTTTGTTTTTGTTTTTTAAGATTAAAGAGCATTTATCTTTATGAACCTGCTGATCTCTTCCACTTTGTCATATTCTTCCATCTGGTCCAAGTAGTTAGATGCTGGTCCTCGGATTTGTTTTCTTGGAAAATCTGGAAAGCATAACCCACCATCTTTTCTTGCATAGTAAAAGCAAAACTCTTCAGCAGTAGTTTGAAGGAAACCTTTAAAGAAATGCAGAAAGACTCATTAGAAATATTTAGCGTCACAGTAAAAACTCCCTTTTTGAAAGATAAAATACAGGAAAAATTTTTTTAGAAAGTATAAAAATATTCCAGGAAAATAATAAAAGGAAAGGAACCCATTTTTTTTGGCTTAGGATTTCCATTTTTTTAACCAAAATTTAAGAATTTCTGTTAAAGTGAAATACTATTGCATTGGATATTTTAAAAGACTCCTGCAAAATACACATAATACAAATCCAGCCTTAATCTTATTACTGCCCTGACTCTTTGCAAGCAAGCTTCCTCATTTACCATATGTTGTACTTGTAAGTTTATCCCATCACTGTTCAGTACTTTTTCCCCCTAAATGACTTCCTAAGAAGAACACACTAGAATCAAGAAAGAGGCCATCAGGTGCCTATTTGGGTCATCTTACAATTCTTTTTCTATTGTCACTCACATGTGATTAAATAATAAGTCTACAGCTATCACAAGGCCCTTATATGCTGTCATAAATGACTGACTCACTGAGATGGTGTTAAGAACAGAGCCTCCCTTTTCAAATATGTATGTGCCTTTTTCCTACACCTCACTTACAGAGAATAATGCTTATTTTGTAATATAAGAACTATATTTAAACTATCCCTTCAGACTTCTCAACCAGAAAGCTGGTATGCTACCCTCACTGAAAAAAAATATAACAAGTCAAAAGAGAAATGCAAAACAGTCTTACTTAAGGAGATCTGAAAGACGTTTTCTCTTTTCTTACCTTCTGAGAATTTTTATCAAATAAAAACAGTTGTATTTACTAAAGGAGAGGAGGACTTTATGACAAAAAAAAGAATTTTGACATTATTTTCACAATTTGAGTTAATAAGGTATTGTTTTTTCGGGGGGAGGGCATATTACTAAGATTCCTCCCATATTTGATCATTTGTGATCATAAATGATCATTTCTGCTTTCAGAATATGATGTTGTTACAAGAGTCAACCTTATATGATGTCCTAACTTCCTGCTGCAGGTCTCATATCTTTAACTATACCTAATGTTTTGATTTTTACCTAACAAATTAGATTACTGTACACATAGCAGCTTTGTGATAAAAGCACCTTGTAACTTGGTTGATGTTTAGAAGCTGTATAATGGATTCAGGTTTGCAAGGATTTCTAAGAACAAGAATTGGGGACAACCAAGTGAGACTAATCAGTGGAACATGAAAGACTAAAAGTCTATTTTCCAGGAACTTGACTTAGGTCCCCTCCAACTTAAAATAAGTCTTAGAATTCTGAGGGTCTTGATGTACATTTTGACCTAACTTTTGGGTAAAATATATCACCCCTAAATTTCTGACACAGATTCTTCAAGATCAGTATGTGAGTAGGCTGTTGGGAAACATCTCCTCGGAAATCAGGCAAGTGAGAGCAGATGTCTTTGGGGGAGTGTGTGTGTGTGTGTGTGTGTGTGTGTGTGTAGGGGTGGGAGTAGGGGTGAGACTGAAAGGAGGCATGGCAGCTGGGAGGGGTGCTTCATGGGAGGGGCAAGGCAGCTGGAAGGAGGTTATCTTTCTTTGAAAAAAAATCAGGGATTAGGAATTGGGGAGAGGAATGAAGGCTGCAGCATTTACTCTTCTTCAGTGATTCACTGTTTACAAAAGATAACTTTTCTCCTCCATTCTTTCCTGGCTAAGCATATAGAAGAAAACTGCTTAGTAGAGTTGAACAAGTCTGTTTGATGTAAAAAGAAGAAAAGGAAAGCTATGTTGCTAAATAGAACTATTTGCAGTTTTGGGCTAGATCTTTTTCTGGGGACACACACACACACACACACACACACACACACAGCTCCCATCAGGCAGCAAGATCTCCATGCCAATATTATGCACACAGGAATACTGTAGTACTATGGATATGTTTATAACTGAATGTGTAAATGAGAAATTTTGTTTTACCATGATTTTTGCCTGAAGGATCACAAAAAAGTTTCAAAGTTCAATTGATAAAGAGATTTCAAGTTTGCTTTTTAAAAAATATCTCCACCCAGGATTACAGTCTGCAAACCAATACCATCTTAACAGAAAATTAACAAACAATGCTGATGGCTGATTCCATTCTACAAGGTTTTTAGCTGGGGACAAACATGGAAGTGACAAATCATTTTCAAGTGGAACATCTGAAGATTAAAGAGTACAGATTCTAAGCTATATGGCTCCAGAGGTGTTCTCTTACCAAATTAAAACAAAAATGGAATTAACAATCACTCCTAGTTTTTTACAGAATCTAGGCAAACTGAGTAAGTGTGAAGGAGGGAGCCAACTCAAAAGCCACTAACATAAAAATATGGGCATTTTTCTCATAATTACAATATTTGAATTGCAACATCTTATACTTTTGTTAATACTTTACCTTAAATGATCTGATTTTGTGGACAGTGATGAGTAAGATATATTTTGCTGCGAAGAGCTAAACAGGACCTGGTTTCAGGACACTGGGCTTACATTTATTGCCAGGGAAGATATAATTTACCAAAAGGTACCCTTCTATTTGGAACAATACCCTGATGAGCATTTTACCAAAGGTGAGTGTTTAGTTCACCCTGGATCATCATGGTATGATCAAGTCTACTGATGATGGAAATACACACATTATTCCAGCAGCTGCATTTTTAAAATTCCTGATAATTTATCTAATATCCTGGACCTGTAACTATTCTCCTGAATCATGATGAGTCCAGTCCTACTATACCACAAAGCACCCCACAACACACTGATGTAAATAAATACTCTCTGTGGAATATTCTAAGCTCTAGCTTTTCTCTTGGCCATGTACACTAGAGAAAAGTTACTTTTCCTCATTATGTTTGTTGTTCACCATGATAAAGAAAAAACAAGACACACCAAAACCCACTGTCTGTACGGCCTGCACTTGACAGTATTTTCTAATAGAGGTAGTGGATTTTGATGTATCTATCCATTCCGTCTGGTTTGCTCTCCTGAGGACTAATAAGCCACATGTGTAAGATATCTGACTGGGGTCAGGAGTGGCTATGGACTACAGAGACTCAGTGGAATCAAACCCTTGACCTTGGCCTCATTAGCAACAGCATTAAACCAATTGAACTAATTGTATACAGACATTTTGCACTAAATAACCTACAGCTGAAGAGAGGACAGTCTAAGAGTGAGAAAAAGTATATCCTGATACTCGTGGTAACAAGTGTAAAGGAAGAAGCAAGGCCAGTACGTGTCCGTTTCTACCTTTCCACAAAGTGTACTATGGCATCACTGAGTGAATAGCAAAGCATCTGCTCTGCTCATCTTAGCGCAGGCAGAAAAAAGGGCTGCTGGTGTGAGCAAGGAGCTCCCATGTGTGTGCATAGGTTTCTGTTTTTGGGTTTTTTTCAAATGCAATTTTGCTATTTTTAGGAGTTTTAAGAATTTACTTCCTTGGGGCACCGGGGTGGCTCAGTGGGTTAAAGCCTCTGCCTTCAGCTCAGGCCATGATCTCAGGGTCCTGGGATCGAGGCCCGCATCGGGCTCCCTGCTCAGCGGGGAGCCTGCTTCCTCCTCTCTCTCTGCTTGCCTCTCTGCCTACTTGTAATCTCTCTCACTCTGTCAGAATCAAAAAAAAAAAAAAAAAAAAAGAATTTACTTCCTTAAGTCAATTCACAACTGGAGAATATTATGATTAATAAAACACTAGTGTACCCCCACTACTGATTTTTAACTTTTCTTATGTTTCAAAAATGGGCAGACCATGAATATTTCTGAATTAAAGTTTCTAAAATGCAGTTATCTTCCAGATGTGCCTGGATTCCAAAGTGACTGTGCTTTCTTAAACTCACGAAGGTAAAGCAAAGGGATAGAGCATTTATATGTTTATTTCTTGATCTACTGGGCAATGGAGGGAAAAATGAAGACGTCTCTGAGATTTTTTTCCTTCTCTCAACCCCTTTCAGCATGTGCCCTAGTGGTGGATTTTCAAGTTTTTGATGTGCAGCAAGATGAAGCTATTAATGAGGATAGTCAAATATATCGAGTTCTTGTAAGAGAGAATCACAGAGTATCTGTTTCCTGCAATTCTGAACTCTAGAGAGTAGTACACCATGTCATTCCGTAGACTTAAGAAGGTGAAACTGATAAAAATTTGTTTTGAGAGCAATTTCTGGAAAATAAGTGTTCCAGAACTGTAAAGAGCCTTCTGCATTGGAGCAAGGGCTGAGGGGGGATTACCAACTTATCTATCATACTTTAGAAAATGGTCAACTGTGTGCCATAGATCAGTCTGGAAACAAATCGGTTAACATAAATTAACACAAAGAGTCTGTTATTACAAGTCATTTTTGGGACCGGTCTTTAGAATGATTATGAGCATCTGACAGATGCAGGGGAAGTCCCCTCTGCCTGTTGCTAGAGCCTGCAGCCTGTCCCTGGAAAGCACCCTTGCTGCCCTACCCCTGCTCTACTCCAGCTCTGGAGTGGAGCTTTCATCTGCTTGTCTTTCAAGGCAGCCTGGGTGGCCCCCAAAAGCACTTGACATCTTGATGCTCTTCGGCAGTTTTACATATATACAAACTTTGTAGAAACATAAATTTGTCATTCGTCACCACATATGTTGATCTGGGGGGCGAGGTGCTTGCAGGTCTAGCTCCTGAGCTATTTGCTGCACTCTCTCTTTTGCTGGATGTTGCCCTCTGTTGTTTGTTTTGGAAGCTAAAATAACTTCACATCTATGGAGACCTTAGGGGTGAGTCCTTAAATCCAGCACTCTTGTATTTATCTCAGGTAGGTAAAGGTGGACGAAAACGGTAAGTGCCCATATTACTTTTCAATTTATACTGGTAAAGGCGAACCTTCAAGACTTGAAATTTGCAGCAAAACTTTATGGTACCTAATCCGTTATCGCTTCTTGATGGGACATCTAGGCAACCATGGCCTATTCTATTCTGCTTCAGGGAAGTGATAAAGAGGAAGAAACAGCTGGTTCAAGAAAAGCCTTACAAACATGGCAGCAGTTTATAAAGACAATAATACTTTCTCATGAATGTGTATAGATACATGTTATGGTACACCAAAGGAAGCAAGCAATCCTAGTCAAATGTTTTCCTAGGTTAGTAAGAGAGCTCTATAAAAAAAAAAAAAAAGAATGTACACTTTTCTGGGTTAGAGAAAAATGTAAAATATGCATCGTCGTTGAAAAAGTTCTCCAAGCGCATCCTACAGTTCTTAAAACTTGTCTTTTCCTTCAATGCCATTTAGTTTTATAAACTGATAGCTTCAGTAGATTTGTTTGTGTGTGACTCTGCCTAACTAAACAGGATCTGTCTCGTTAAATTCTTTTGTATCTCTGTGTTGATTCTTCCAACTAAAGCAACAACAGCCAAAGTTAACAAACTTCGGATGGTAAAAGTAATCAAAGTCCAAGAATCTATGTGCTTTTAGGGTCCAAAATATGGTTGAGAGCAGGTATACCTGTGACACTGTCAGCCTACGAACGTCTATATCTGTCCTATCACTTCCTGGCCACACAACTTTGGTTAAGGCATTTAATTTCTGAGGCTCGGTTATCCTCATTGGTCAAATGGGGATGACTCCACTTTTCTTTCCTGCAGCACAGAGTTTTTGAGGAGCAGATTCACATTACATGTAAAGGTGCTGTGTAACGTGTTACTTTTTTGGATTTCTAGTGATTCTTTGTTTAAGGAAATAAGAACTTAAGGGTCTGTGGGCCACCTGCACTTTGGTATCAGCTAGGTAGAAAGGACCCTGTCTTGATATTGACGCTGACTGATGAAGGACACACCAACGAGAAATCTGTACTGATAATCCAATGCCTGTAAAGACCACCAACTGTATTATCGATTTAGCAGATGTAAAACATCTCAACAAAACCAAGATACTGCTTGTAGGCTGAAATGACGGTAAGCCTTTTAGCAGCAATTTTGAAAGTTTACAAATTTGTTAAGGTTAACTGTGAGGTAGAAACAGGTTTTTGTGTAGGTGAGATAAATTTTACCCTCTCAGAAGTGAGCCTTTAAGAACAGGTGTCTTATAAGAATATTCTGCAGNCTTTTTTTTTTTTTTTTTTTTTTTTTTTACCTGGAATATGGCCTCGGCAAGTATAAAAGAATTCTTTGCAATAGTCTTTGCAGAGCAGGGGAAGTGCAAGGTCTCTTTCCAAGGCTTCTCTTTCAGGTGAGTGGAACAGGCTCTGGGAATGAGGAGAGCAAAGCGCACATTTGATTTCCTCCAGTAACTTCCCACATTCTGTGTTGTTGGCGACAGAAAATATCTGAAAACCACAAATCAGAAACAAACTTCTTTTTAGTCATGTGAAGTTAGGTTTAGTTATGTTTTTTGTAATCCTATAAGTAGAATCATGTAACTTAGCCCCAGCGGTTGTCTGAAAAGAATTACCATGCCGCAAATACAGAATGCTTTTAATAAGGATATAAGCAGAGTCTCCTGGGCTGGGATGAGGGAGCAGAGGGTAAGGATGCCCCAAAGTGCTTCTTACTCTTGCAAATCAAAGTCTGCTTATCTTTTGGGTATGAAACACTAAATGACAATTTACTCAGACCTGTTAACCCTTCATCATTTTACTCTGCTTCAAAATGTATAGTGACTGATATTTACTCTAAATACCTTTATGCTCTAAATCCTTTAAATACCTTTATCCAACTGTATGTAAAGCAGAATTTTTAAAGACATGGCTATTTGTGTCTCAGGCAAAAATGTAGTTCACTCCTGATGTTCCTAATATGATATTATCAGGGATATTACTGGAATTACGTTTCTCTAATTTCAGTTAATTTTCAATCTACAGATTGCATAGGGAAAGTTTCCTAAAGTGGGGGAAATACCTCCTTTTCATGTTGTATAAAAATAATACTCGAAGCTGAACTGGTTTAAGACCAATTTTTATTATTCATTTTATCTTAGCCAGGAAAAACTTTCTAACTAGCTCCGCAGGTATGTTATATGCATGAATAAACACAGGGGTTTAATAAAAGTGCTTTTGTATAGGATTTAGTGAGTTTTAGTAAAAAAAAAAAAGGAATACTTTTATCTTTATTTATACAGTATTATAACTTTTATTTCAGTAAGACCAGTTCAGGAGTTACTGATTCACTGAGGTTAGTAATTTGTTGATAAAGTTGGTCTTGGTGTCTCATACTAACTTCAAAAAAACTGACTTCAGGAGCTCCTCCAACAAACATGTTAGACAGTAGAAGCACAATATTTGAGACATGAAATGTAGTGCTGTCTAAATTAAGGATTGGTTTTTCATAACAAAAAACACTATAATGGGAATAAATTTCATACATTTTCTGTTTATATAACTACATTTCTGCCTAATTATGTCTTTAGAACTATGAACTGAAATTAACACCTGAAACTTCAGATCATTGTTTAAAGCAAATACTTCATTCACAAGGAGGTTCTAATGTGAGTAAATGGTATGGCTTCTGTTTTTTACGATAAAGATATTCTAGGTGATCACAAAATTTGGACCTGAGAAAGCAAAGTGACTTAAAAAGTATCACTGAATACAAGCATTCTACAACTTTAGCATGCAGTAATTAGAAGTTCCATAGAAATTAACCCTATTTCAAAACACTATATATATTATGCGATGTGTTATAACTATCTACATTCAGAAAAGTTATTATCAATCACAATTATATTGACATTTTGATATTTATCAATTTATTTAAATGACAATTGCTTAAATGGTTAAAGTTTTCTGAAAGGAAACATACACCAGACACTTAGAATTTGCATTCCAAGAATGTTTTAAATGTCTTTTATTGTCCATATTCTGGCAGACCTCACCAGATCTATTAAATATTAATACTGTGCAACTATGTTCTGTTTGCTTATCTTATAGCAGTCGCTTAGAATAAAACAACTGCAGGATGCTGAAGCCACCTTTTTGCTGGCTGAAAAACTGGAATGTAATTACGTTTAGTTTTATGGAGAATATGCATGCTTCCATTTTTTTTTATAGCTGAAACAAAATGATCCCCATACACCCTCCCAGCTGCTGTCCAGGGAGAGCTTGATTTTAGTGCCTAAAGAATTTTGTCTTTTACAATTTTTGGAATGTGTCCTGGCCACAAGATCTCTCATCAAAAGTTTCAGAAATAGGATTCAATAAATTATCTGAAATCGAGTATAATATTATTCTTTGTAAAGTTTCATGCTGTTCCGGCCCAGCAGGATGGTAACATTTTGCTCTGTGTGAGGTCTGCAGTGTAAATACCTATTTGAAGATAGATAGAGCCATCATTCTGGCTTTGGTTTCAATGAACCAATAGTCTTACTGAAGTCAATTAAACTGACTCAGTCCAAGCTGCAACACTGTTTTAGACAGATGAGTCATGGTGTGTGTAGGGTAGTTTTTCTCCTTTTTTTGCCTATGTGCTCGTGTCGATATAGGTCCTTCACTTTATGTCTGACAATGTCATCAATCTTAAGAAGAAATTTAAGCTAATTTCCTGTTTCGATTTTTAAAAGCCATCTATGAAACCATCAAATTATAGTGGTTTAAACTAAATATACTTTGAAAGTCATGTAAAACTTCGAAACATTATTACAGCATGCCTAGTAATGATTGTGGCTGTTGCTGACTAATTCATAACATCTGGCAGGTCATCCTTTAATCTTGAGCCACAAGAAAGTAAAATCCATAGAAGAAAGGTAAGATAAATATTGGAATACACAGTGAAGCGTGGCCTACAACTACAGCTTATCAACAAATAGTAAAATGGGTGACAGAGACCTTCTGTATTTCTCTTTATTTATCAAGTAACTGAACAAAGAGGATAAAAAGGCACCCACATGGGTTCGATGAGCAGACAAAAGGAGAAAATACATGACAGTATATTAAGATGTCGCCTTAAGATCACTCGGTACACAAAAAGTTATTTCTAAAAATCATATGCCTACAAGGTTGTTCAGCTGTTGGCTAGAACACATGCGTCTCTGGACTATAGTGCTGGATTATGTCATTAAAGAGTTCAGTTTCAATTTTAGGCTAATATGTAAATAGATCATTGTACTAAGGCAGCTGTTAAAGGGACCCCAGGATGAGTTATTTGTTTAGTTGGATGTGTTCAACAATAGCCTTTGTCCCTGGAAGAGCCAGAGCAAACAAATGATTGTAAAAGGGCACACTTGAAAACAATTACTTTTCACCCATTCCTTGACAGCTTTGGCTGTGAAACCACCCAAGGTAGAGAGAGCTTCTAAGCCTCTGTGGCTACAAGTTAAGTTTTAGAAATGGGGGTATTTCGGTTGGCTGCGGATTCAATTTGGCTAATGGGAATTAGATCTTTTTAGCATGTTGTATTTAGGGGCTGCAAAAATATTGCCAAGACAATGTAACTTCCTAAATTTTGGCAGTATTTATTTATAATGGTAGTTAATAATCTCATTACAATACACAAGATTACTAAAATATACCAAAAAATTAAAATATAAAAGCTGAAGGATTGAACTCAATGCTAGTTCATTACATTAAAGAAAATGTGTTAGTTTGGAAACTAGATTTAACTGCACAGCTGAGCATGCTCAATATTCCTACCTCGTTAGCTACTATCTATGAAGTTTCTTCCTGTAGGAGAAAGCTATGCCTGCAGTTTCTTGAAAAGTCGCAGAAATCCTTCTTGGATTTTTTTTTTTTTATAAACAAAAATGGGTCCGTTCAAATAGCCATCATCTCTCCTGTACACACATTATGAAATAAGACCCTAACATATATTATAAGCCAGAAAGGCTTAGGGGGAAACAGGGAAACACTGAAGTTTATTATATAATAACATGTTTTAAAAACTATTAAAACTGGAGAACTAACATAGGTCAAGAATGCACATGCACAGCTATATCACTACTCTGTTTTGAACAATCTGAGTATTGTTGGTTTATAAAGCCCTTGTAATGGAACCAGCAAAGTCTAGTGTACCAAATTTAATTCAGACACATTTTCCAAATGAGTAGGGGTTTGTTGGAGATTGGAAGCACGTAAAACGGAAAGGAATGTGGATAGTTAACGTGGCAGATTTCTTCCTAAAGAATGATTTCTTTAAAAAAAATTATATGACTCTTCTTAAGGGTTATAATGTCAGCTTATAAAGGTTATAAACTCCTCCCCCCACCCGTCCAACTCCCCACTCTATTTAGGTAACCAAGTTTTCATTCCTCATGTTCCTGGAAGAGTTCAGTATTGCAGGGGTCTGCAGATCATTGGTATAGTCATAGTGTACATTGCACACAGGGAGACTTAATGGCAACTATTTCTAAACCCTTCTGTGAATTTCCTGGTTCTTTTGGGCTCCTGGTAAAACCCTGCAGATGACGTGAATGTAGCTTTTTTTTTTTTTTTTGTAGTTTAATTCAATGACCATACAGGAGCTTAATGACATTGTTTTGAATAAAATGCTGGAATATCTATTCCCTGAATCTCAGACTACTGCTGCATACGGTAAGAATAAAGAGAGAGTTGCAGCTGAAAACCTGCAGCAAGACAGTTCTCACTCATCTGGGAACAGAGGGAGTCGGACAAATGCTCCCTCAAAAGGCATGAGCATTTGGACCGGGCTGGGGACTGAGAGAGAGTGATGTTCTCCAGCTTCGCCCATTAGCGAACCAACTAACAGACACAATGGTGGTGCTGTTATTCTTTTGCCATAAGCAACAGGACTCTGTGTGTGGGCAGCAGTTTAGTGGGGAGGAGGAGAAGTCGACCCCTTTTTGTCCTATTGATTTTTTCCTATTTGCATGACTTGAGCAAATTAAATGATGCAATATGGCTTTTTGTTACAAAACAAAGTGAGAGATACCACCCAGACACATATGTTGATTCGTAGGAGCTGTTTACATGAGAATAGAGTGAAATCTACCGTGAACTGAGCATAAAAATTAGATTCAGCCTGGGTATTTTTTTTTTTTTTAATGCCTAGGCCAGCAAGACTGAAGCACAAGTTTTCCAAGAGTCTCTCAGACCTTGACAACTGCAGTGTTGTAACAGAGGAATTCTTAATTAAACCTAAAATGGAGAAAGGGAGGGGGGAGCAAAGACACCTGATTGTTTATTTCACGTGCAGGGATTGTGAATGACGTGATTTCCCCGCCTTCCTTGCAGTACAGTAGAGAGCACACGTTGCTGCATCCCATGACAAGAAAGATGTTGCAAACTCAAAAATAAGCTTGCCTTTACACTCAGCCAGCACTGTTTCATACTTGCTTAGACTTCAGAACACAAGGAAAGTGTAATGCCATTACTCCTAAAACCAGTTTCTAGAGAGGATCTTCCTAGACAAGTAACTGCCGCGGAAAGCCCGAATTTATAATGTTTCAAAACATTATAAACCGAGGCGGAGAGAATAGTCTCCGTTTTATGTGACAAATACGCCCAAGGAAAATCTTTCAACGGGCTTTCGGGTTCTCAACGGGAGTACCAGGAGTTCCTTTTCGCAGCTTAGCTATTGTAATGCAAGACAACCCCCTCTGACGGGGCCGGGGCTCATAAACCAACCATGCTTCAACATCCTTTACGATTCAATCCTCTCCCTAAACCGAGCACGTGGAGAAAACTGCACAAATCTTGTTACCCTAGAAAAATAAACCGGAAACCACAGCCACCTTAATTTACAGTTTCACCGCAGCCAATGCCCGATTCGATCCAAAACACACTGCTAATCGCGATTCTTTTAAAATATTTACCCAGCCCAGAACGCGGGTACCACAGAAGCCTCTCTTTTCTGAGACAGGCAGTTTTGCACAGCATCCCGACCGACCGCGGACTCTCGGGGGCGGGAGAGCTGTCTGCACACCCCAGAGCAACACACAGCCGAATCGCACTAGCACTACAGAAAAGTCATCAAAAAGAACTCTCCGAACAAGTTTCGCCCTCCTCAGAGCCACCAGGCTTTCTGGAGCCGCAGGGAACCCCCACCTAGCCGGGACGTCAACCTCGCATCGGTGAGGCGGAGGCGTGCTTACCTTGCTATCCAGGCGCCCCAGCCCTGGGCTGTCACTCCGCAGGCAGCAGGACAGCCGGGGGTAGAAGCCACCGCACAGCATCTCTCCCCCGCTCAGCAGCTCCAGCTGGGACATCATCCGCCTCTCTCTCCTCTTCAGGCGCTTCGGGGGGTTCCCATTTAGGCACCTTCTCCTCCTCGCTCCGCTCCCTTCGCTTCTTTCCCCAAACTTAGCATCTCCTTCAAAGAAGCCCAGAGCCACGGCCAGCAGCAGCAGCTTAAAGGAGAGCATCTTCAGCATCGTCTGCCCCGAGCGGCAGGGGCTCGGCGCGGGAGGATGGGGGGGACGCCACTGCCCAGCAGGGGCACTAGGGCGCAGCTCCAGGAGGAGGCTGCGGGGGACACTCGAGCGGCAGAGAGTGGTGGCGGGGGCGAAAATATGTGGAGCGTTGCAACTTTGCAAAAAATAAAAAGACAAGGCGACAGGTCCAGTGCTTTAGGGGAGTCCGAGGAGCAAGACAAAGTTGTTCGGATGACACCGTTTGCAGTTGTGCCAGTGTCAGTTGGGTTAGGGGCTTCCTGCTGCGTCTGGGAAGTGGGAGGAGGAGAAGGAGTTGGAAAAGGAGAAGCAAGAAGAGGAGGAGAAGACGGCCACAGAGGTTCACTTGTCGGTGTAACGGGAGTTGTGTAGGTGAGACAGTAGCTGGAACAGCAACGGCGGCGGCGGCGGCGGCGGCGGGGCAGGCGCAGGCAGGGCCAGCGCTGGGCTCTAGATGATGCTGAGGTCTCCTCTGCCGGCGGCTGCAGCTTCTCACACAGCCTCTCATGTTTCGCTCCCTCTTTTCTTCTTCTTTTTAACTAGCGCGCGGGGAGGTGCTGCCACCGCGCGCCCCTTGACGTCACCGCTCCTCGCGCGCCCCCGCCCGGGCCGGGCCCGGCCGGGGTTGGGGGGGAGGG
>LNAC01000019.1:4659975-4671484 GCA_002007465.1 Ailurus styani
AAACGTGGGCCGCGGGAGGTGAGAAGGGAGGGGCCCCTTCCAGGGCCTCCCCCCAACCCCCGGCCCGCCCCTCGCCCCGGGCGGGGGGAGGATGCACCGAGTGGGCTGGAGTTGGCGGGAGGGAGTCTTTCGGCCCCTTTCCCGTCTCCTGGCCGCACGGACTGCCCCTGTTCCCCGGTGATTTCCAGCGCGAAGCTCGAGTCGGTAAAGCTCTTCCCTGGGGTCTGATTTAGCGGCGGGGGTACAACCCGAACGCTGCGAGCCGCCGAGTAGGTTAAGACGGTTTGAAGACTGTTGGAGAAGTACCCATCTTTGCTTACGGTGCTGCGCGCTCCTCAAGAGGCACCAGCGCGTGTCCACGCGTGAGGTGGGGTTTCGGGTCCCCCGGCCTGGCGGGCTGGCCCCGGCCCCCCTTTCTAGGGACTCACCTGTGTCCTGGGGCTCATCTGGGCCCGGCCCGTACCTCCCCGGAACGCAGGAGCGCAGGAGCGCAGGTTCCTCCCCGGCAGGTGGAGGAAACTGGCCGCGAAATCGGCGTTCCTTTTAAATGGGGGGAGGGGACCCTGGGGAGATTTCCCCGGGGGGTGTAAGTACAGAGGCTACAAAGGCGTTAGTTCTGGAGGAAGAATTAGTAACAGGTTTGCGGGCGTCCAGGGGCGGGATGCCCAATGTATCCCGTGTCCCTAGATAATAATAACCTTTCCTCCAGGTAGACACAGCCTGTGTAAAAATGTTTCTAAAGAGATCTGTACGTTATCAAGAGTGGTGACTTGAGGTTTACGGGATCCCCGCAAGTTGGCCCGAGAATGAGCCTATACGGGATTGCACACAAATCGTGCTTTCTGCCCATTTGAGTATTTTTAACAGGGGAACAGATTTTCGGTTAGATAGGATTTTGAAGAGGAGATAAGGCAGATTTCCCATTTTGGCAATGGAAGAATGTTCCCCTTATTTGGATTTGCTTCACTTCTCGAACATAAACTTCTCCAAGCTAACGTGAAAGTTGGTGATGGTGGAGGTGGATGGCGTATTAAACGAATTAACTGTTGAAGTGGCCGCAGTAGCTAGATAAGGCTTCTCCTTGCCCCTTTTGATTTCTGGGCCCCAGTTTACTAGTGGACTGAGGATTTTCCCCGAAGAGGTGACCGATTAGAATAACTGAAAAAAACCTTTTGCGATATTTGGTCCAGTACTGAGCTCAGTGTAGGTCCGGGATGTCATACTTAACCATTTCTCTCAGGGGCTGTTGTATACACATGGTTTTTAATGTGTGTGATCGCAAATGCTACTTCCGATCCCACAGACTGCTTTATCTGACATTCTTCCTGCATTGAGGACTTTTAATATAAAATAAATCATAGAGCTATAAGGACTTTAAGACTTTAAACTCTCATTTAATAAACAGGAGAAGACAGACATTCCATCAAGATTAAGTCACTTGCTCAATCTCGTGGAATTAGGTAGCCCTAAAACCAGGACTCAGGGATCCAATCTACGTTGTTTTCCACTATCCAATCCTTTATTCCCAAATAACCAGCTTTATGTTTTATGTTCAATTTCCAAAATAAAAATCCTTTTAAAATTATATTTCGGTGGTTTGAGCTCCCACTCCAAGTGATGAATTCATCTTAGTAGTTTTGGAACTGGCCTTCCTTATGGTTTGTACTTCGAGACTAAAGACATTGAAAAGGTAAATTAATTTTGGTTTTTAAAAATTATGTGGCTCTTAAAATCTGTGACCCTATGTTTTAAGAAGTAGAATTTATAAAAGATTACTGAAATGAGACAAACATGTTCTTTCTTGATACATGGGAGGTAGAATTGATCCCATATGTTGTTAGTCATGACAGTCAATAAATCGGATCACTGATGAGAGAGCTGAGTTTCTTCTCAATGCCGCTGATATAATTTCCAAAAAGTCACTAAGCACTGCTATAGAAGGGAACTAACTTCTGATTTTTTTTTTCCCCAGAGGGAAATTGCACAACTCACCTAGAGCCAGCTTGACAGCCTAATTTTTAGGACTCAAGAATCAACATTGGGTTATTTCTTAAGATTAAGCCTTGAAAGTCCACTTGCACGTGGCACGCCATGTGCACACTTGAACTTGAAAATGATCTTCCCTCAAGGAGATCTCTCTCTTCAGAGAAGTGGTTCCAAGAAGAGACCCCCTATCTGACCAAACTCAGCCAGACAAACTAAATCAGTCTTTTTGAGCAAGGAGAAAAGCTGTACAAGGGTGGCCTGATCATCCCTTTCCGCTTCCATCACCACTGAGCAACCCCCTCCAGGATGGCCACCTACCAGCAGGTCGTGCCTTGTACAAGGGCACCTGGCTGGGACAGCCAATGAGAGCTGAAATCCTGCCAGTCTCCACTTACCAAGCCGGGTTTATGGGTCCATGGTTGTGTCTACTCAGATGACGTGGCTCCTTTTCTAAGTTGTACCAAGTACCCTGTATGGGGGAGGGGCAGTTCTGACCATCCTGGTACCATATCTCAGTACTACCCCAGGATTCCTTACCTCAGAAGGAATGAAGATTCTCATGAACAGATTAGGTCTGTTGTAAAAGATGAAATGTTTGACCCAAATTGAAATTAATTTCATAAATAAAGCTCAAAATATTACTATGCATGTGAATTATGTATGTACATATGTATGTATGTATGTATATATTGCTGTGGATATGAAATGTTTGTATGTATTTATATATGTATATATAGTTATGTGGATATACATTTCTATGTATCAGAAATTAGCACAACTTAAACTTAGTAAATGTTGAAATTAAAACCATTTCGGGTATCAGAACCAGTTTTATATATGAATTTCTGGTCTCGTCACAGAAATACTATTACATTTCAACAAATATATATTAAGTGCTAGGCACTGTGCTGAGCAGTGTGTATACAGTAATGACAAATAATACACCCTGCTTCTAGGTAGTTTATTATCTAGCAAGGAGGACAAATGATAAGGTCACAGAATAACTTATGATTTTATAAATTGTGCTAAGGGCTGTGAGAGACATGCCAAGATGGAGAAAAACAAGGCGCACTTACTTCAGATTAAGTGACTGGAAAAAGTCTGTCTGCGAAAATGACATTTCAGTTGAGACCTGAGCTCAGTTGGAACGGGTTTATGGTGTAACTCCACCCTGACGTTTAAAGTATAGAAGCATTTGAATTCAGAATAGAATATGAGACATTAAGGGAAAGCACAGAATAAAGATAAATAAGAAAGGAGAGAGGTTAAATTCATTGTGTAGTTTATATACTAGGTAACTAATGAAGTTATATTCGTGTATTTGTCCTTTCCTTTTACAAATTCTTAATCCTCATTCATCTTTGTTTCTCTCTTTAAATCCTGGGATTTTACTCAACTTCTAGGGCTTATTGTAGTTAGAATGGACATGGTAATGACCATTGCATCTTACCTAACCAGCACTTAGGTGTGATGTTTTTGTTTTCATTTGCACATTGCTGGTAACTGTTGAAATTTTTTTTCATTCATGGGAGTTAAATATCCATGAAATTTTAAGCTCTATGAGGGTAGGAATTGCATTTCCTTCTTGTTTGGCTCCCCCAGCAAAGAGTCTTAATTTCATACGCATCATCCTACTCATACACTGTCATACACCAGCCTCATCACGCAATGACCAGTATGTTCATAAATTCTGCTGACTGACAAGTCTTGCTCGACTTAATACTTTTGAAGGTTTAAAATGGAGAAAATATTTGCATTATAAAAAACCTCAATGGTTAAACAGAAGGGAACATACAACTTAAAGTGCACTATCGTGAAAGAATTTCAGGAGATGCTCCTACAAAGTGTGGCTCTACAGAGGAAAGGCAGCCAACAAAACCAAAGAAGAATCACACATCTTTTTTAAAATTAAAGACTCATTATAGTTCAAGCACACTGACACAATAGTGGGGCTGCTGGTAAGGGTTTTGCTACAGTTATTCAGTCTTCCTTTCAAAAGCTGGCACTTATGTGCCAGACCCTGCTCTAAGCACTAGGGACACAGCAGTGAGCAATGATTTTCTCATGGAGCTTGCATGCTACTGGAGAAGGCAGTAGATAACAAATGGATACAAAGTATGCCAGGAGGTGATGCGAGCTATAGAGGAAAGGGATTATGGGGAAAGAGAAGGCAGGAGTTGTGAGAAATAATACTTTTGTATACATTGTCAGCTAAGATGTCTCCAGAGGTATGGGCAGAGACTTGAAGTAGTGACCCACATGCACACAGATGTCTACAAGCATAGGGAACAGCAAGTCAAAGGCCATGAGGCAAGCATGCTTGGTATGTCTAAGGATTAGCAAAGAGACCAGGGTGGCTGGAACAGAGAGGGTGACAGAGGAAATGACTAGAAATGCAGGCAGAAAAGTAGCCAGGGGCAGGGTACAGATTGCATTGGATTTTGTAAGCTATGTTTCAGGCTTTGGCTTTCACTCTGAATGAATGATTATTGGGGGTTCTTAATCAGAAGTAAACAAACTACTAGTTATTTCCTACATCCACAGAGTGAATTAAATGTAAGGCATTGGTTAAATGGGTGTCAGGAAACTGAAAAAAGCCAAAAGGGAACACTGAAGTAAAACAGTAACGGCAGGGAGCAGTTCCCATCCTTAGGGACTGAGGAACAAAACAGGAATTGGGGTTACCAGAACCTAGAAGCTGCCTGAGAGCCCCAAGGGCACCTCAGGGATAGGGCTGCAGTCCAGCTCAGGGTGGGTACTCTCCAGGATGTGAAATGAAGTTGACGATGAGAGTTCTAGAAGAGAGCTGGAGACTGGAACCATGTGCCACTGACAGGATGTGTTTGTTCTCTAAGGCTGCCATTACAAAGTGCCACAAACAAGGTGGTTTAAAACAACAGAAATGTATTCCCTCACAGCTCTGGAGGCTGTGAGTCTGAAACCAAAGTGTCAGCAGGGTTGGTTCCTTCTGAGGGATTCGAGGGAAGATCTGTTCTGTGCATCTCCTAGTTCTGGTAGGCTCAGGAGTTCTTTTCCTTGGTTTGTAGATGGACTTCCCTTGATGTCTTCATATCATACCCCTGTGTCCATATCTGTCTATGTGTCCATATTTCCTCTTTATATAAAGAGACCCATCCTTGGATTAAGGTCCACCTCATCTTGATCATCTGCAAAGACTTTAATTTCAAATAAGGTCACATTCATAGGTACTGGGGATTAGGACTTTAATATCTTTTGGGGGGCACAATTTAATGCGTAACACAGGATAAGGAGTCGTTGCCAGGGTGCTGCAGACAAGAACAGCAAGATAAAAAGAAGGAACAAGTCCCTTCTGCCATCCTTTTGCCTTCCATCCTCCCATGCAGTTGAATAGCAGTGTGTAACTTCTGACTCCCCCCAAACTTAACTACTAATACAGCTTATTGTTGACTGGAAGACTAACATAACATAAACATTCAATTAGCACATATTTTGTATGTTATGCTGTATTCTTACGGTAAATTAAACTAGAGAAAAGAAAATGTAATTGAGAAAATTATAAGCAAGAGAACAGACAATACTGTACTGCTTTTATTGAAGAAAATCTGCATGTAAGTGGACCTGCACTTCAACCCATGTTGTTCAAGGATCAAATGCATTGCCTTGTTATCCTTTTATTCTATAGAATCTGTAGTAATGTCACCTCCCTCATTTCTGATATTGATAATTTGTGTCTTCTGTTTTGCCTCTTGATCCATGTGGCTAAAAGTTTCTCAATTTTATTGGTTTTCTCAAAGAACCAGATTTTGGTTTCATTGATATTCTCTATTGTTTTTGTTTTTTATTTAGTTGACCTCCCCTTTGATCTTTATTGTTTACTCTGTTTTGCTTACTCTGGGTTTCATTTGCTCTGATTTTGCTAGTTGCTTAAGATGGAACCTGAGGTCATTAATTTGGGACCTCTCTCTTTCTCTAATGTAGGCACTTGGCACTACACATTTTCCCTTTTGTACTGCTTTAGCTACATGCTACAAATTTTGAAATGCTGTATTTTCAGTTCAAAATATTTTCTAAGTTTTCCTTCGAGTTCTTTGACTCAGAGGTTATTTAAAGTGTTTTATTTAGTTTTCAAATACTTGGGGATATTTTTTAAAAAAGATTATTTATTTATTTATTTGACAGAGAGAGATTACAAGTAGGCAGAGAGGCAGGCAGAGACAGGAGGAAGCAGGGAGCCTGTTGAGCAGGGAGCCTGATGTGGGCCTCGATCCCAGGACCCTGAAATCATGACCTGAGCAGAAGGAAGAGGCTTTAACCCACTGAACCACCCAGGTGCCTTACTTGGGGATATTTTTGAGGCCTTTCTGTTGTTGATTCTAATTCACTTACATTGTAGTCAGAGAGTATAATGTGCATGAACTGATTCTTTTAAAAAAATTTGAGACTTTTTTGTAGGTAGGAAACGGTCTGTCTTGGTAAAAATTCTGTGTAAAATCGAAACAATGTATATTTTGGGTAGGGTGTTCCATAAATGTTGATCAGGTTGATTTCATAGATAGTGTTGTTCAGTCTTCTGTCTCCTTACTAATTTTCTATCTACTTGTTCTCAGTTATTGAGAGACAGAAATAATGACATCTCTGACTATGGTAAAGATTTTTCTCTTTCTTTTTACAGTCCTATCAGTCTTTGTTTCATGTATTTTCAAGTTCTGTTAATTGGCTGTGTAAACATTTAGGACTGTTGTGTCTTCCTGATAAATTGTCTCTTTTGTCATTATGAAATGTCCTTTCTCCTTGGGAATAATCTTCACTCTAATATCTACTTTGTTACTAATACAACCACTCTTTTTTCCTTTTGATTAGTGTTAACAGATTTTTTTTCCATGCTATTTTTAATTTATTTCTCTCTTTATATTTAAAGCACATTTGTTGTAGGTAGCATATAATTAGTTGGGTTTTGTTTATTTTTACCAATATGACAAGCTATGACTTTTTTTAAAAGATTTTATTTATTTATTTGACACAGAGAGAGAGATCATAAGTAGGCAGAGAGGCAGGCAGAGAGAGAGGAGGAAGCAGGCTCCCTGCTGAGCAGGGATCCTGATGTGGGCCTCCATCCCAGGATCCTGAGATCATGACCTGAGCTGAAGGCAGAGGCTTTAACCCACTGAGCCACCCAGGCACCCAAGCTGTGACTTTTAATTGAAATATTTAGATCCTTTACATTTGGTGTAAGTACTGATCCAGGTGGTTTAAAATCCTTTACCTTACTATTTGTTTTTTATTTGTTCTGTCTATTCTTTATTTGCTTGGTTTATTTTCTCCTTTTTTGGATTATTTTTATTTAATTTTTTCTCTGTTAATGGGCGATTAGCTATAACTTTTGTGTGTGTGTTTACTATAGTGTTTGGAATATCTTTAGTTTATCATAGCATATCTTTAGTTAATATTATACCACACCACTTTACGTATAATATAAGAACCTTAACAGTATACATTAATTTCCTCTTCTCAGCCTTTGTACATTTACTCTATATATGGTATCAATTGCGGTATATATTATTATTTTTGTTTAGACAGATACCTATTTTTTTAGGGAGATTTGAAAATAAGAGTAAAAGTTTTTTATTTCCATACACATATCATTTCCGATATTCTTCATTCCTTAGCATAGATCCAGATTTTTATCTGGTATGATTTTCCTTGTGCCTTAAGAACATGTGTTAACAGTTTTTATAATAAGGGTCTGTGATTTTATTTTAGTTTTGGGATGTCTGGAAAAGTCTTTCTTGCGCCTTGGTTTTTGAGAGATATTTTTACTGGGTATAGAATTTTAGGTTGACAGTTCCACCTTCCACTGCCAGTACTTTAAAGATATTGCTCTACTGTCTTAATTATATTTTTCCAACAAGAACTTGTTATCATTCCTATTTTTTGTTTGTTTTTTGTTTTTTGTTGTTGTTGTTCATGTATCTTTTTTCTCTGGTTACTTGTCACATTTTCCCTTTTTAAGTCAGTTTAAGTCCTTTAATATACCTTGGTGAGGTTTTCTTCATGGTTCTTGTGTTTGGGATTTGTTGAGATTCTTGGATTTGTGGGTCTATTTTTCTCATCAAATTTGGAAAAATTTTTGTCCATTATATCTTCCAATATCCACATCCTCCTTTGAGGATCCTAAATACGTGTCTATTAGGCCAGTTGTGTTCTACAGCTTACCGAAGCTCTCTTAATTTTATTTTATAGTTTTTATTCCCTCTGTACCTTATTTTAGATAGATTCTATATATTTAAGTTTGCTAGTCTTTAATTCTGCAATGTCTAAATTGCTGTTTATCCCATCTCAGGTAATTTTTTATTTCAAGCATTATATTTTTCATCTCCAAAAGTTCAATTTGGGCCTTTTTAAAATCTTTTAAGTTTGTATTTTAGCTGCTCAATCCCTCCTCTACATTCTTGCACACATGGAATATAGTTGTAATAACTGTTTTGATGTCCTTGTTTGACAATTCTATCACCTGTGCCAGTTCTGGGACTGTATTTATTTACTGAACTTTGTCTTTTTTATGGTTTATATTACCCAACGTCTTTGCATGCCTGATAATTTTTTATTTAATTTCAAACATTGTGAGTTTTACCTCATTAGATGCTTAATATTCTTATAAATATTCCTGAGCTTTGCTCTGAAGTGCAATTAAGTGACTTGGTAATAGTTTGATTTTTTTTTTAAACATTGTTATATAAAACCAGAATTATCTTTAATCTAAGGCTAATTTTCTCCACTACTGAAGTGATATCATTGTAAATGCTCTTCTTGATTTTCTTTTCATTATGAGGTTTTCCTCTGTGGCTCTTTGGAACACAAAATTTCTTGGACCTGTCTGAGTTCTATGTATCCACTCCTTTCTTCTTTTTTTTTTTAATCAGGGGAAAGCACAAATGCAGTCCCCCACTACCAGCTTCTTTCAAGTGGTCCTTTCCCTTTCCTCAGGCAAGTTGTCCATAGGCATATGCTACTAAAAACTCAGCCAAAAACTTGAGGTGTATCTTATGTGGATCTCCATAGCTCTCTTTCTGTGCAGCTGTCTCCTCTCTGGGACTTGGTTTTTTGAACTCCACCTCTTGGCCTCTCTAGACTTCATGTGTCTCTTCTGTCAACTCAAGGTTACTGCCCGGTTCTGTTTGGATTCCCCTCCCTGCACCACAGCCTGGAAAATCTGTCTGGGCAGTATGCTGGGACAGTCTTGGGCTTACCTTGCTTGTTTTCCTTCTCTCGGGATCAACATTCTCTACTTACTTAGCTGATATACAATGTCTGAGTATCTTGTTCAGTGTTTTAGTTTTCATGGTTATAACATAATATTAACTGTTTAGTTGTTTCAGTTGCCGTGGTGCATCTGGTCCCTGTTACTCCATCTCGGCTAGAAGCAGGAGTCCTACAGTATCTTTTTCCTTCTTTCTTTTTTAAATTGTTTTGGTGAGAAAGTTTTTGATGACGAATTCAATTTCTTTAAGGATTTAGAAAATAATGGTAACCAAGTCAATGGGGGGGATTCGTTCCAGTTTCTTATTGCCAGTCTATGTTCATGTCTTCCTGCCTCCTTAGACCTAGAGCTTCATACAATCTATACCTTCATAAAGTAGTTGGCAAGAGTTTATTTCAGTCTTTTTCCATTTTGGCTCTTCATTATAGGTAATGATCCTAATTACATTTCCCCTTCTATCACATCCTTTTGTGTTCAGACCCATGTCAGATCTTCTTCCTGGCTTTGCTATTACCCTGGGGAAACCTGACTCTCAAATGTTTTTCCCTTATGCTCCAACAGTAACAGTTACTTATTTTGTTTATGCTAAACAGTGCATTAAATTTATTTAGAAAATACACCAAAAAACCTTCTACCTTTTTTTCCCCCTAGAGGGTAACACCTGGCTGCTGTGTATTCTGAATATAAGGATGGGGAAATAGCAGCAGACTTTCAATACATGCTTCTGTTTTCAGCCCTCTGTTGTACTCTGCTGCGCATCACACCTGGAGTCCCTCAGTCAATAACCCCTCCTAAGTTCTGACAGGAAGAATGCCTCTGTCCTTGGCTGCAGCCTCTTCATATCTATTCTGAGCTGTGTCTTTTCCTACCTGCTTCACCTCTCTCACTTTCTGCCTCACTGAATTGTGTTGAAATAGCTCATCCATTGATAAACTCCTTCACTTCCTTCTCCCTGCTCTCTTGACCCCTTCCCTTTTAAATTGATATATTCTCATTTTAACGGGATCTGAACAATGAGAGGAAATTAATTCCTATGCTCATTTTGAAATCTTGAACCTGCATGGATTGCTATTTAGTTACTAAAGCTAAGAATTAATTTCTGGAACTTACATTTAATTCTTTAATTCATACTGCTGACCAGTTCCTTTCCCTGAAGCTGTGTCTTTCCGTATTTTAGTAACTCCAATCTCAACGGTTTTCCTCCTATTGATCTGGATACTACTCCTTAGTCTTCACTTCCTTTCTACATCTCTTCACATGTTTGTATATCCTAGACTTATATTCTTGAACTTCTTCTCTACTTAGTATTCCTATTGAACTCTTGTACTTTGATATCTGCCTATATTTCAAACTCAGCACACCCTAAAACAGACTTGTCAATTTCACTTCTAAATCTGCTCCTCACCTATACCTCCTGTGTTGATGAAGAGTACTTCCATACTTCTAATCACCAAGCCAGAAATTTAGAAGCCGTCTGTCCTCCCCTTTTCAGATATAATTGGCTGTCATGTCCTGCCTGTAACATCTCCGAAGTATTTGGTTCTATCCTCTCAGCTTCTGCTTCTTTTATTTCTATTATTCTTAATTTTTTATTATAGGAAAATTTAAACATAGTAAACTATCACTCAGTTTCAACAATTACCAACACTTGGCTAATCTTGTTTCATCTGTATTCCATTCTTATTTTGTCCTTTCACTGGATTATTTTGAAACAATTCCCGGTGTCATATCATTCATCAGTAAAAACTTCAGTATTCATTTCTAAAAGAAAAAGAATTTTAAAACATGGGCACAACTTTATCATCATAAAATGATAACAATTCCTTAATAATATATTTATATATCTAGTAAATGGTTGTCTCATAATTTCTTGTTTTTACAGTAGATTGGTTCAAATATGGAACTAAGCAAGAACCACGGATTGCATTTGGTTATTTCTTTTTTTCTTTTTTCTTTTTTTTTTTTACCAGATTCAATGCTTTTATTCTTCCAGTGTATAACTTCTCATTTATTTATTTATTTATTTATTTATTTATTTTAATTTTATTTTTATTATTTGCCCAAGGGGTACAGGTCTGTGAATCATCAGGCTTACATCTTTCACAGCATTCACCAAAGCACAAACCCTCCCCAATGTCCATAACCCATCCACCCTATCCCTACCCTCCCACCCCCCAGTAACCCTCAGTTTGTTTTATGAGATTAGAAGTCTCTTATGGTTTGTCTCCTTCCCCATCCCATCTTGTTTCATTATTTTTCCCTCCCTACCCCCCACAACCCCCC
>LNAC01000019.1:4671766-4696035 GCA_002007465.1 Ailurus styani
CACCAAAGGCAAGGGAAGCAAGGGCAAAAATGAACTATTGGGACTTCATCAAGATTAAAAGCTTTTGCACAGCAAAGGAAACAGTCAACAAAACCAAAAGACAACTGACAGAATGGGAGAAGATATTTGCAAATGACATATCAGATAAAGGGCTAGTATCCAAAATCTATAAAGAGCTTCTCAAACTCAACACCCATAAAACAAATAACCCAGTCAAGAAATGGGCAGTAGACATGAACAGACATTTCTCCAAAGAAGACATCCAAATGGCCAACAGACACATGAGAAAGTGCTCAACATCACTCGGCATCAGAGAAATACAAATTAAAACCACAGCGAGATACCACCTTACACCAGTCAGAATGGCTAAAATCAACAAGTCAGGAAATGACAGATGTTGGCGAGGTTGCATTTGGTTATTTCTTAATTGAGTCTCATTTAGTTTAGAGGTTCTTCCTCCTTTTTGCTTTTACTTTACATTTGTTTGCTGAATGAATCAGGTTATTTATCCTATAGAATTTCCCATATTGTGGCTTTTTCTGATTGTATCCTCATGGTTTCTTTAAGCTGTTTCTCTATCTCTGTATTTTCTATAAACTCATATTTAGATCTAGAAGCTTGATTAGAATTTTTGTGAGAATGCTCTATAGATGGCTCCTGTTTCATTATTTCAGGGGGCATATAATATTCAAATTTCCAGTGGCTTAGTGTTTTATCATACTAATCCATCCTTTAAAAAATANTTGCAGACGACATGGTCTGTGTTGCAACTACTCAGCACTGCTGTTACAGTTTAGAACTCTACGGTCATGGATGGTAGCAAACAAATGGGTGCCAAAAAAAATTTATTACAAAAACAGGCATGGGGGCGCCTGGGTGGCTCAGTGGGTTAAAGCCTCTGCCTTCGGCTCAGGTCATGATCCCAGGGTCCTGGGATCGAGGCCCGCATCGGGCTCTCTGCTCAGCGGGGAGCCTGCTTCCTCCTCTCTCCTCTCTCTCTGCCTGCCTCTGCCTGCTTGTAATCTCTCTGTGTCAAATGAATAAATAAAATCTTTAAAAATAAATAAATAAATAAAAATAAAAAATATCCCTATAACCTTTCATCTAGTGGTTTTAACAGCTATTGATGAGTATTGCCTAGGTCTATTATTTATCAGGAGCCCTATCACTTCTTACCAGATTTACTGCAACAATTTCCTAGGTTTCTACACTTATAATTTCTTTCCCTAACTTGACCTCATTATATCCACTGCCACTAAATGGATTTTTGTATACTACAAATAATTTCATATGATTCCCCTGGACAGAATTCTTCAGTAGATTTTTAGTGAATTTAGAATAGAATCTAAAATCTGTAGTAAGATATACAAAAGCTTCTACCTCTGGTCCTGCTCCACTTATATTCCATTTATATTTAATTTATTCATAATCCATTATAGCTATTTTGTTAAATATAATTCATTATACACAACTTTTAAAAACCATGTATTAATTAGGTCTTAGTCCTTATACATTACATATTATATTTACTTATTCAATTCAACTGAATAAAATTTTATTGCTATATATAAATTCCATAAGAGCAGGAGCCCTAACTGGCAGATGGTATTTACATGAATTTCTTTACAGATAGTTGACCTTTACTAAATACTTACAGTGGGTCCTTAATCAAGTCTGAGTCACTGATGGAATGACAGAATCATGTCTGGATCAAATGGATTCTATCTGCAGCAGCATTCATTGCATTTAGCCACAGCTGCAGGGACTGTGATCTGCCACTATCACCTAGCCTCTTTTATGTAGCCAGTTCCACATGAAGTATGTGCTTCTGAGTCTCCAAAGACCTTGATGATGTGCCTTTGAAAATCCTGGATTCACTGATTTGCTCTCTGCTTATTGACTGGAGTAGGTCTCAGTGAGAGGGACTAAATTAGAGTGGAGATCCCTGGGTGCCTGCAACAGGAATTTCTTGTGTAGATTTCTCATGATGGCTAACAGTTGTGTCTCTTGGATTTGAGTGTTATTGGTTCACTCTTATTTTTTAAAAGTAGCTTTATTTAATGGTAGTGACTTAAAACTTATTTTTGCAGTATATGCTTGAGTTTTTCTTCAGTAAATGACATTTTCTTCTAATACCTGAATCAGCTGCAGTGATATAATTTGCTAACATGTTTTACTTCAATGGAATTGGAAGGGTGAGCTAATGGGACCAGAGGGTGTTCAGAAATGGTACTTAATTATAAAATAATGGAAAATAGTCTACATCATGAAATTACCTCATAAACAGAATGATTACAACTGAGATGATTCAGTAATTAATGATTACATCAAGTCAATTAACTCATTTGTATCTTAGCCCTACGTAAATGATGGGAGAAAGTATAATACCTTAACTATGTAGACAATTAATAAAATATGGAAGACATTATAAATTCACAGAATTGAAAGCCCACACAGCTATAGAATTAATTATTTTTGTATGTACTAGGTGTTTTGGAAACTAAGCATTAATTTTCTGGCTTTGACTCATATCAAGACCACCCTGTAGCAAAATTTAATTCCTCAATGAGTATTTATCATTTAGCTAAATGTTTGGCAAATAAGCCACCAAAACAACATATGCAAATGAACGTTTACTAATGACTGAGCGAAAACATGCTGTATAAAACATGATTGAGTGTTTAATTCAAGAGTAATGTAAAAATACTCAGACTTAATGTATTCAAAACAGGCTACTTCAATCTAGATGAAGAACTAATCTGCAAAGATATCTAGCTGTGTACAGTTTTGTCAGTTTGACAATCTGGCAAAACATTTCTTTGGAAATAGATAGGTCCAATGTGAATCTAATTAAATCAAACTTAAATATATGATCATTTAAACATTTTCAAATAAACATTTAAAACATTATTTATCTTATAAATAATTGTCCTGGAGAAAATTTATGTTACAGGAACTTTTATCGTGTAGTTTAAAATGTGGATTTGCAGTAGTCTTGTGGTTATTGGTCTGGATGGGGACAGATACATCTGTAAAAATCTGTAAAATCTGTAAAATCTGTAAAAGATACATCTGTAAAAGAATGTTCTGACTAAAACGAAAACTTAGCATTTAAATTTTAGGGCCAAAGAAATCATTACATCTAAGGCAACAATATATCAAAATTTGATAGAATGTGATATAGTTAAAAAATATTTGTGTGGGGTGGTTTGAGACCACAAATTTGGCCTCATTCTAAAATACGTGAATTGCACATATCCTTTTATTTTCAAAATGAGTGGTTTACTCATCAAAGAAATTCTTCAGTTCTCTGTTGGAAATGTGTCTAAATTTTATGTCCAGGCCAAGGGCATGAAGTTCTGCAAACATTTTCATTTATTAATAATTATAAACACCCGGGCATTTTGTAGACATTACAGATATTTTTACATGCACAAATGTAGAATAAATGTTGGATAAGAAAGAAAGCTTTCTAACTTTAAAATCTATTTGTATTTCATAAGACCAAAGCTTCCACAAGATTCAATCTTTTGGTGTTTTGGTTTGTTTCCCTTACATAAAATGTGATTTTTCTATTTAAAATATCTGAAATATATATTCTCAAATATCAACTAGTTTTTGAAATATGTTTGGATAATTTAAGTGTAAATTAACCCAAATGTCAGGATTTCATTTCCTTTAAAACAGATGATTTTTTTTTCCTTTTTTGGTAAAGGAATGGAGAATTGTGGGTTTATTCTTGGGAGCATGAGTTTAAAACATACTGAGCTAGCAATTATTTTCCTATGAAAAATAATTCTATTTTAATTACCAAATGTACATTGTTTATTGCTTTTAAAGAATAGCTTAACATGATTGATATGCACCTGAGGAAGAATAATTTTATTTTCACCCTAAAAAGTGAGAGAATGTGCATACAAAACCAAGCTAAAGGCCAGGACTACTCATGGAGATAATCCTGAAATGAAATCTTCACTCACAGGTAAAGAAACTTTTAAAGGTGTGTTGATCTTGTGAAGTACAGATATTAATTTAGTGCCTCTTCAGGAAAAACTTAGATCATATTTCTGAAGTTCAGTGTTGCATTCTGTACATCTTTAATCCAGGCTTATCTCATTTCTTTAAAAACTAGGCTTTTCCTCTTTCTTCATCTTGGGTGGGACATAATGAAATTCTCTATTCCTTTTGTGCTATTCTATTTATACAGATGAATGGCTATTTTTTTCATATTGGTTCTTCTAAGAACTTTCTCTCTTTAACCACCTATGTGACATTGCTGTCTAGTCTTTGAATCTATTTGATCAATTACTCTTGTGAAATGAAAGTTTCTTCAATGGAAGAGCTGTCCTTGAGCGGTGCTTATGCCAAGTGCAGCAGTAAGTGTTTTGCATCTATCACCTCATTTAATCATTGTAGCATCTTTACACTGAAATACATTTTATGTAAGAGAAAGAAAAACTCAGTGAGCTGAGGAAAATTTCCCATGCCCTGTAGCTGGTAAATCACAGAGCTATGGTACAAACAGACATGTCTAAAGACCATATTCAATCAGTTCACTATGGTGCTTCCAAAAGAGCCGGCCCTTGTGATTATCATTTTATACCAAACACAGGTGTTCCAGTATGGTGCTTATCTTCTCATTATTAATGTGAGACCACATCTTTCTGTATATGCACTGTTAAGAGCTCTCAGTACTTGCTTTCATCATGTGTTTTTAAAGTCTGAAGCTCATTGCCTATGTAAGTTCTTGGTCATTGTGAAACAAATTACACAACCTGTCTCTCTAATTCTCCTTATTTCCACTGACCCTTTCCTTCACTTCATCTCCTCTACCTCCTCTGGAGATAACACCCTGTGCTTTGTCATCACCTCTGGTTTGATATTTCTTCACTTGACTACGTCCTCTCTAATAATTATATATGCTTTGTAACAATATCATTACAAACTTGGCAGCTTCAAACAAAAGATGCTTATTATCTCACAGTTTCTATGTGTTAGGAGTATAGGCTCAGCTTTGGGGCCTCTCAGTGCTGCTATAAATGTGTTGACTGGGGCTCCAGACTCAACTGAGGCAAGACTGGGGAAGGATCTGTTTTCAAGTTCATGTGGTTGTTGGCAGATTTCAGTTTCTTACAGGCCGTTGGACTGGAAACCTTAGTTTCTTGTTGACTGCTGGCCAGAGGACATTTTCAGTTATCATATGGCCCTTGATGTGGGTACATAGTTCAGCTCACAACATGGCAGCTTGCTTCTTCAAAGCTAGCAAAGAAGAGAGGGTGTCCTCTTAAGATGGCCATTACAATCTTATGTAATGTAATCATGTACATGTAATCATGTACATCTTCTCACCTTTGCTGTATTCTGTTGGTTGGAAATAAGGCATAGGTCCTGCTTACTCTCAAGGGAGGAGAATCACACAAAAGTGTGAGCAGTGGGAGGTGGACATCCTGGGGGCCACCCTAATGTCTGCCTGCCCTCCTGTCCTCAAGGCTTCCTGCTTAACTATTTCTGCCCTGCTTGTTCTACCTCATTTGGTGCTCTAGCCCATTGATGTCTCTTCTTTCTCTTGATGAAGAAGAATAGTTTCCTCCTATTTTTACCTCTCTCATCTTCCATAGATTAGATTCCTTGGTCTTGTAGTAGTAATTCAACTACTGTCTTCCTAATGACTCCCTTGACCCTTTGCCTGTTGGCCACATTCACCTGAAAAGCCTTTAACTCTAGGTGATCCCTATAATCCCTCTCCCCGGAGTCTAAACTCAAATGACACTATTATAAATTCACGCTCACAAATTCAACTCAGTTCACAGCGGTGGTCAGCAGTTTTACCAGGTCACCCAACTCCATTTGCTTTCCCATTTCCCTCAGCTATTGCAAACTTTCTTCACTCTCCTCTAATCTCCAAGCCCCACTCACTCCACCTCATCATTTTCAGCATAACAAGTAACCTCCTGTATTATGCACATAAACAGAGAAGCCATCATATGTGATTTTCCTTGACTTCCTGCGATGAAATTTACAAATCTTCCTGCATCTACTGCTATCTCTTCCTTTTCCCCACTCTCACTGGACAGACTGCTCTGTCACCTATAAAAAGTCATATCCTCCACTTCATCCCTACTTTAACATATAGCTTCAACCTCTTCATCTTTATTGGCTTCTTCTCCGTTGATATTTAAATGCATAAATATTTAAGCCCTTCCTTCAAACCCATGTTTCCCTATGCAGCCACATTCTCATCTTTCTTCTCTTCACAGCCTGACGTCTTTTCGTTTTTTAAAGATTTTACATATGTATGTATGTATGTATGTATGTATTTAGAGAGAGTGTGAGCAAGGGGAGGGGCAGAGGGAGGGAGAGAGAGAATCCCAAGCAGATTCCATGCTGAGGGCAGAGCCAGTTGTAGGGCTCGATCCCATGACCTGTGATCATGACCTGAGCTGAAATCAACAGTCGGAGGTTCAACCAACTGAGCCACCTGATGCCCCTTCACAGCCTGACTTCTTGACAGAGTTGTGTACACTGCTTCTTTTACCTTATTTTCCACTGGCTTTTCTCTCCATTTCATTTCGGTTGCCAACATCAGTCCTCCTCTGTAGTGATTTCTGCTAATTTCATCCATGGCCTCCTAGTTACTATAACCAAATAAGATCTTTCCGTCCTCAGTTAATTTAGCCACTCAGCAACACTCAATAGAGTTGACCATTTTTTTCTTAAAATATTTTCCCCCCCCTTTTTTTTTTCCCACATGAAGACACATTCCACGTTCCCATTCTGGCTATTACTTCTCAGTCTTTTTAGCTAGATTCTCCTTCTCTGTTAAACCATTAAATGTTGTCATTCCTCCAAATTCTGCCTAAAGTCTTCCATCCTTCTCCTTTTCACTGTCCACTCTCTAGGCAATCTCATCTGCTCTTGTGGGTTAATTCCATTACTATGCCAAATAATTCCAAATTTATATATGTAGATCAGGTGTCTCATGTAGCTCCAGAATTATATATCTGCCTTTTGATATTTTTACTCAATATTTCATAAGCATTTCAAATCCATATTCACAGTCTTTATTACATAGACCTTCCCTACTTNCTAAAGTCTTCATGTTTTTATTCCAGTATATGGCATATTATTTACTGATGACTTGCTCAAGCTAGAAACCTGTGAGTTATCCTAGATCATCCTTTTTCCTCATTCCATAGCTTTAATCTGTTATCAAATCCTGTCCTTTCTAGATCTTAACTAACTAACCTATTTCTTTATGTCTACTGGTATCATCTCAGTCTAAGTCACATTTATCCCTCACCTGGACTATTGTGTCAGCCTCCTAACTCATCATTCAATGTATATACTTACCCTTTCCAATCCATTCTCCACACTGTAACTAGAACAATCTTTTAAAAATGCAACGTTATTAATTAGCCTTTGCTTTAAAGACTTTTAATAGTTTTTTTTAATTTTCCTTATGACAAATCAAATTCCTTAGAATGGCCAATACAAATGTAAACTCCATGAAGGCAGAGCCCTTGTGTCTTGTACACTGGTGCATCTCCAGTGCCTGCTTAGCACTCTGCCTGATACTTAGTGGTTATTAAATATGGGATGAATGAATAATAACCATAAGAGACCATATATTCTGTGCTTTACTTGTATCAGTTAGCTTTTGCTGTGTAATAAACCATCTCCAGATATAGCAGCTTAAAACAATAATTTTTTGTTCATAATTCTGTAGGTCAGCTAGGCATTTCTCATCTGGGCTAGTTTGGCAGATCTCTGAGGTCATCTTGCAGCTTTGCTGGGGGTTGGATACAGCCTCACTTATATGTCTGACCATTACAGGTTGGTTCATCTAATGGGGCTCAGTTGGGGCCATACATTTCTGCTCCATATGATTTCTCATCTTCTAGCAGGTTAACCCAAGCTTGTTCACAGGTGGCGGCATCAGCTCAAAAAAGCAACGTGAGAGAGAAAACTTCACATGTACTTTTCAAGGCTTTGCTAACATTCTTTGGTGCTGTCCAGTTAGCCAAGGCAAATCACATGGTCAGGCTTAGATGAATACCTAGAGGCATGAATAAATTGGTGGTCATTTCTACAACAATCTGCTGTAACACTTTCACAACTTCATCTTGATAAATCTACCACTATCTATTTCTATATCAGACATATTGAATATAAGTTTATTTTCTTGAATGGGTTCTGCACAATTATCTGTTTGTCTAGAATGCTATTTTCTTCTTCTGGTTTACTTAACCTGTTCCTTCAAGACAGTATTAAAATATTATGTCCAACTGTGTATAACAGAGAACAAAAATAACAGTTGTTTAAATAAAACTGAAGTTTATTTCTAAGTTGGCGTGGCTGCTATACTCTGAATATCATCAGAGGCCCATACTCTTTTCTTATTGTTTTACTAACCCCATAGAATTTCCCTTACTACATTCTCCAGAATGCCTTGTCCCCATTACCATAACTTAGACAGTAGAATGTGAGGAAAAGAGAAGTAAGATCATATACTTTCCCTCTGAGGGTAGAAAAGTTCCATACCTTGTTTCTATTTCTATTCATATTTCCTTTGCCAGAAAATAGTCATTTGACTAATTTAGCTGCAAAGCAAGTGAGGAGTCTTTATTCTGAATCTCTGTGTATCTAGGTAATGCCCTATTACAGTGGAATAAGGAAAAAACAAATATTGGAAGACACTTACCATAAACTCAACTTAAATATAATTTCCTCCAGAGAAGCTTTTCTAAAACCCTAGTCAATATAAATTCTCACTTATGGGATTCCATAATATTTTGCACTTCCTCACAGAATCTGCTTTGTTTGTTTTTTGGTTATTATTGGTTGAGTAGCAGTTATTCCTGTTAGATTATAGGTGGACTAGAGGTAATATTCTTCTTAGTCATACCATTATTTACTTAGTACCGAGCATAATGTTTGGCACCTTTTAGGCAATTGATGGGTATTGGTTGTAGAATAATTGTGGCCAGGGCCAGGTCAATTACAAACAGTTCTAGGAGAAAGGAAAAGCTGGTTGCTTTTATAATTTTATTGTCCACATTAATTTTCTGAAATTTAAATGAATGAAAACAACATTAAAATATGAACTAAAAATCAAGATTTGGTTAACAGCGAGTAAGAAGTTTTTGCAAGTAATTGGTACACCACCCTAATTAAGTATAATTAAAAGCAATTCTTGGAGGGTGTGTCTGAGTGGCTCAGTCAGTTAAGCCATCCAACTCTGACTTTTGATTTTGGTTCAGGTCATGATCTCATGGGTTGTGAAATAGAGCCCTGCATTGGGCTCCATGCTGGGCATGAAGCCTGCTTAAGATTCTCTCTCTCCCTCTCCCTCTGTCCCTCCCTTCCCTACCCCTGTCCCCACCCCCTAACCCCTACCGGCAAGCACAATTTCTCTCTCTTTAAAAAAAAATGCAGTTATTGGAGATGGGACTTCCTTAGACAGAATAGCTTTGACCACAGTTTGGCAAAAACAAAATAAAACAAAAACAAAACATTTTCAAACAATTTTCATAAAATGTGTGAAGTAGAGATAACCTCTAAACTGCAGAGTAAGTGTGCAAATCCAATTCCTAGATCTTTTGGAAGCAATTTAATAATGTAACATATTTTTATTCATGAAATTAAAAGTGAATTCTTAACATTATAGATATTCTCAATAAAATAATTATTGTACCACTCATTCAATTGTAAATTTCTACAATATTTTAAAATGCTGAAACAGGGGTGCCTGGATGGCTCGGTCAGTTAAGCATCAGACTCTTGATTTCAGTTCAGTTCATGTTCTCAGAGTTGTGAGATTGAGCTCTGCATTGGGGCTCTGGCTGGGCATGGAGACTGCTTAAGATTCTCTTTCTCCCTTTTCCCCTGCCCACTCCCCCTCTGACTCTCCCTCTCAAAAAAATGATGCTGAAACATATAAACTACCAAAACTGAAGTGGGAAGAAATAGAAAATTTGAACAGACCGATTACCAGCAATGAAATGTAATCAGTAATCAAAAAACTCCCAACAAACAAAATTCTAGGACCAGATGGCTTCACAGGGGGAATACTATCAAACATTTAAAGAAGAGTTAATAACTGTTCCTCTCAAACTTTTCCAAAAATTAGAAGAAAAAGGAAAACATCCAAATTCATTCTATGAGGCCAGCATTACCTTGACACCAAAACCAGATGAAGACACCAGGAAAAAAGAGAACTACAAGCCAATACCACTGATGAATATAGATACAAAAATCCTTAAACAAAATATTAACAAACTGAACCCAACAATATATTAAAAAAATCACATACTATGATCAAGTGGGATTTATGCCTGCAACATATTCAGTATGGATGATTCAGTATTCACAAATCAATCAACGTGACACATCACATCAATAAGAGAAAGGATAAAAACCATATGATCATTTCATTGGATGCAGAAAAAGCATTTGACAAAGTACAACATCCATTCACGATTTAACCCAACAAAGCTGGTTTAGAAGGATCATACCTCAACATAGTAAAAGCCTTATATGAAAAACCCACAGCGAACATCATACTCAATGGGGAAAAACTGAGAGCTTTTCTCCTAAGTTCAGGAATAAGACAAGGACGTCCACTCTCATTGATTTTACTCAGAATGGTACTGGAAGTCCTAGCCACAACAATCAGACAAGAAAGAAAGAAAGAAAGAAAGAAAGAAAGAAAGAAAGAAAGAAAGAAAGAAAGAAAGAAAGAAAGGAAGGAAGGAAGGAAGGAAGGAAGGAAGGAAGGAAGGAAGGAAGGAAGAAAGAAAGAAAGAGAGAGAAAAAGCATCCGGATTTATAAGGAAGAAATAAAACTTTCACTATTTACAGATGACATTATACTCTATATAGAAAACCCTAAAGACTCCATCAAAAAGCTATTAGAACTCATAAATTAATTCAGTAAAGTCAGGATACACAATCAATGTACGGAAATCCATTACATTTCTATACACTAATAATGAAGCAGCAGAAAGAGAAATTAAGAAAACAATCCTATTTACAATTATACCAAAAGTAATATAATACCTGGGCATAAACTTAACCAAAGAGGTGAAAGACATGCACTCTGAAAATTATAAAATGTTGATGAAAATTGAAGATGACACAGAAATGGAAAGACATTGTATGCATATGGATTGGAAGAACAAATATTGTTAAAATGTCTGTATTACCCAAAGCAATCTACAGATATAATGCATTCCCTATCAAAATACCAATAGCAATTTCACAGAACTAGAATAAATAACCCCAAAATTTGTTTCGAACCATTAAAGACCTCAGATCGACAAAGCTATCTTGAAGAACAAAAAACTGGAGGTATCACAATTGTAGACTTCATGTTATAGTACAAAGCTGTTGTAATTGGCCCAAAAAATAGACACCTAGGTTAATAAACTAGGATAGAGAGCCCAGAAATAAACCCATACTTATATGGTCAATTAATCTATAATAAAGGAGGCAAGAATATACAACCAGGCAAAGACAGTATCTTTAACAAACGGTGTTGGGAAAACTGGAAAACTACATGTAAAAGAATAAAACTGGACCACTTTCTTGCATCACGTGCAAAAATAAACTCAAAATGGATTAAAGACCTAAGTGTAGATCTGAAATCACAAAACTACTGAAAGAAAGCATAGTCAATAATCTCTTGGACATTGGCCTTAGCAACATTTTTCTGGATGTCTCCTCAGGCAAGAGAAACAAAAGCAAAAATAAACTGTTGGGGGTACACCAAAATAAAAATGTTTGTGGTAAAGGAAACCACCAACAAAACAAAAAGGCAACCTACTGAATGGGAGAAGATATTTGCAAATGGTATATCTGATAGGGGTTAATATACAAAATATATAGAGAATGTATACAAGTCAACATGAAAAAAAAAAAAACCAAGTAATCCAGTTAAAAAATGGATAGAAGACATGAACAGACATGTCTCCAAAGAAGACATACAGATGGGCAATAGACACATGAAAAGATGTTCAATATCACTCGTCAGGGAAATACAAATCAAAACCACAATGAAATATCACCTGGCACCTGTTAGAATAGTTAAAATAAAAAACTCAAGAAACAGTGACTGCTGGTGAGGATACGGAGAAAAAGGAAACTTGTGCATTGTTGGTAGGAATGCAGACTGGTGCAGCCACTGTGGAAGATAGTATAAAGATTCCTCAAAAAATTAAAAACTACCCTATGACCCAGTAATTGCACTCTTGGGTATTTACCCAAAAAATGCAAAAACACGAATTCAAAGTGATGTATGTACCCTTGTGTTTGTTGCAACAGCATTATTTACAATAGCCACACTATGGAAGCAGCCCAAGTATCCACTGATAGATGAATGGATAAAAAAGAGTTTTCATATATATATATATATATATATATACATATATATATATATACACACACACACACACACAATACGCACATGTATGTATATATGTATATAAATATGCATATTAACACATGTTTATGTAGCATACACATACATATATATGCACATACACACATATATACATGCATATATACATATACACACATATACACACAGTGGAATAATATTCAGCCATAAAAAAGAATGAAATCTTGCCATTTTTAACATGGATGGATCTATAGAGTATAATGCTAAGTGAAATAAGACAGTCAGAGAAAGACAAATACCATATGATTCACTCACATGTGGAATTTAAGAAACCAAAGAAATGAACAAAGAAAAAGGAGAGAGAGCAAAAAACAGACTCTTAACTACAGAGAACAAACTGATAGTCACCAGAGGGGAGGTGGGTGAGGGATGGGTGAAATAGGTGATGGAGACTAAGGAGGGCACTTGTGATGACCACTGGGTGTTGTATGGAAGTGGTGAATCACTATATTGTACACCTGAAACTAATATAACAGTGTGTGTTAACTACACTGAAATTGAAATTTAAAATGCTTTGGAAGTTTTCTTTCTTTTTTTAAAAAATGTACTTTTATTTGAGGAACCAAGAGACTTGTGAATCTATGTACATTTCTTCTTTCTTGTTATACCTTCAAAGTAGTATTCTAGTAATGATGAATTATTTTTAAAATATATGAAGCAAAAGAAAGAAATATTTTGGATCCCCTGATAAAGACCCAGAGAAAAGAGAACATAAAAATACTGTTTTTAATATATGCTGTGAAATGGCAACAGTTTTCTATTCCCTGATAACTTGCTGCTAAGTTAGCTCCGGGGTGCTTATGGGTAATGTCATCTGCCTGGAAGAAGTCCCCTATAACTCCAGGGACAAGACTTCCTGTAAGGCAGAGAAGTAGATTGGGGTGTGGGAGGTAGGTTACAAACCCTTAGAATGTTAACACACTTTCTGGTAATCCCCTCACAAATAGGTTGGTCTGAATTTATTAGGAACTGGACAGCCTCTTCAGGGCCAAGTGGAGCATTTTCTATGTTTCTGTGTTGGCCTGGAGGACCAGACAAGACGCTTCTTGTAGACTTCTACTACAAGGCAGTTCTGCTGTCAGTGTGTGAAACTCACCCAGAGAAGCATAGGGCTTCTAATGGCCTACGTTAAGTCTTTTGGATCCTTTTTGTCTTGGTGACTAGGGACTTATTTCTAAAATCAGTGATGTTATGTATTAACAACAAAAATCCCATCAGAACCTAGAGCACTCCAACTAAACCAAAGGAATGATTTCTAGGGATTGTGTCTTCTTAACTTGCATTAACTCTTTCATAAAGAAATGGTACCCCAGTGGCTATATTTTACCTTATCTTCATATTTTGCACAGGGATATTTACATTGAGATAATAATACACATGAATAGAAATCTAGGGTAGTAAGAAGAGCTTGAATTTTTTTTTTTGCATAATTAAAGATGCCCCTGGCTGCTAATATTTTCCTCACTTGCTAATATTTTCTCACTGCTAATATTTTCCTCACTTCCACACTTGTTGTTTAAATGGAGGTTGATGTCCAGGTACATAAAGAAAATAAAATGGACTTGAGTTGCCTTAAAACATACAGTCAAGTAAAGTTCAGTAGCTATTGTCTAATTCAAAATCATATGAGAAAATTCTGTCTTACTTTTGCTTCATTACTGAATTAGTAACCACTGACAAAATCAGATTTTTATATCTAGTCTAGTGTCATGCTGAGAAAAACAACATATGTCAGAGGGCAAAAAATAAATTCTATCTTTAGAGAAATAGGGCTCATTGATTCCCTAATAACAGTTCCTTATGGAACTGGGAGAAAGCTATAGAAACCAGAAGACTCTAACTTTTAACTTTCACTCATTAATATATGACAATTAAATCAGGTTTTATATTGTTACCTGAACCAGCAGAGTCAATGTCAATACGAATAAAGAGCAGAGTCCTTAAGGAATTAAAAATTGGGGATTTTAATTACACCACAGAATAATTTTTAATTTAAAAGGAACCTTACAGAAAAACAAAGAGGCTTGCCCATGTCCAAGTTGGGCAAGTAACATTACTCTAAATGAAAAGAGCAAATGAATGGGTAAAACCTTTCTATTTGCTCAAATCCTTTTTGTTATGAAAACCCCCTGCATGCTTTTTCTCTAAATGAAGTCCTCCTTAATTTAAACCTACTGGCATTTTAAGGAAAATTTAATAAACAAATGCTTTCCTGGCCCAGAAGAATTCTGTGCTATGCAAACAATGAAGAGAACCATGACAGAAGAGGTTGAGCGCCTGCTGAGCCAGGTTTCAGTTCCATTCCCTAGATAGCTTGTTCACACACAGAACTTCTTGGAAGTCAATGAGAGGAAATTAATGTGCCACCCAGAGTAGAGAACATTGAAATGCACTGAATTAATATTTTGGATCATAAAACCCACTCAAAGAAAATTCTTTCAATAGGGTGCCAACGAAAGTCTGGTTATATAATTCTTATATAAACCTTATTTTTTTCTTATGAAAGGAAATTTTGATTTTTCTTAGAAAGAATAATGGTACTGCTTAACATCCCCCCCAATTCACAGTGTGAATAGTTTATAAATAATTCTTAATTCTTTTCTGATTTTAAAAGAAATACATTCTCAATGTAGAAAATGTGGAAAATACAGAAAACCACAAAGGAAACAAAAATCATAATAATCCCACTCTAACCCCTAGTCTGAGATAAAAACTGATATATTTTGATATATTTTAAAAATTGTATTGCTTTAAAGTTAATAATGTTGGCATGTATTATTACTGAAAAATATGAGTGTATTTTAACTGAATGATGGATATATATATATATATATATATATATATAAAACTGTTAATAGCAAGATCAACTTTTTTCAACAGATGCCTCAAAAAGAGAAGGCAGCTTAAAGAGAACGCAACATCGTACCCTTGAAAATTGTCACCTCTGAAATCTAGACACTTAAATCTACTGATGATTCCTTAGCTCTAGCATTTTAAAGTCACTTTCTCAGTTTCCCTCACAATCAATGAATGAACCATAAGACAAAATCATCTTGTAGTTTTATAGGCTAAGTGCTTCTTTAAAAACTACTCTATTTCTTTTTTTGTTTGTTTTATTTTTCAGGTCCTCTTTATTTGGAGAAGCAAAGCAGAGTTACTTGTAGATCATTTATGGGAAATAAATGTCTTTGAGTAAATTATTATAGTTTTTATGTGTATTTAAGGTAGGTTCAACCTCAAAAATTTTGGCTAATGTGAAGTGACATCTTGCATAAATACTCTAAAATTTCATATTAGTCACTGGTTTCAAACTGTGCAATGTATCTGTTCCTGTTACATTCGCTAAAGAGCAGTTCATCAGTCACAGCACTGACAAATTTAAAATTTTGTTTTCGGTGATATACCCATGGAAGCAAACTCAAACTCCTTTAGAGGTTAGTCATTTCAAATACAGAGGTTGCAAGACTTCTGGAAAAGACTGAGGACACAGGAGACTGCATTAGTATATCTTAATTCACAACCATAATGGCCTATTGCTGTGGTTACGAGGTAAAAAGACTTGATATGTATGGGTAAATTGCAGACGCTGTCTATGATCGCAATATGCACTAACTGACCAATGGATATGGTGGCTGGGTAGTGGGGCATTTTAAACTCCAAAGTTATCTTTTTTTAAAAAAAAAAAGATTTTATTTATTTATTTGACAGAGAGAGAGAGAGAGATCACAAGTAGGCAGAAAGGTAGGCAGAGAGAGAGGGGGAAGCAGGCTCCCTGCTGAGCAGAGAGCCCGATGCAGGACTCAATCCCAGGACCCTGAGATCATGACCTGAGCCGAAGCCAGAGGCTTTAACCCACTGAGCCACCCAGGCACCCTCCAAAGTTATCTTTTAATGGAGGAGAAAGAGCTGGGAGATACAGAAGAGGCTTAACAGCACTTGGAAAAGGGGTCCCTGGGTGGCTCAGTCGGTTAAGCGGCTGTCTTTGGCTCAGGTCATGATGACAGGGTCCTGGGATCCACCCCACGTCAGGCTCTCTGCACAGCGAGGAGACTGCTTCTCCCTCTCCCTCTCCCTCTGCCTGCTCATGCTCTCTCTCTCTCTCCCAAATAAATAAATAAATAAAATCTTAAAAAAAAAAAGAGCACTTTGAAAAAAGAAGCCTTGAGTAAATTCAGCATTCCAAATTTCTGATGACTGCCATCCTGAAGGGCACCTTCTTGGGTGTTTGTGGGATCATTACATTCCAATTCTTTTCTTATTTCTCAACTACATCCAAATAGATTTTATTCCATGTATCAAGAATCCTCTAGCAGTTTTCCTGAGGAGTGTTAAATAATTAGTCATGTCTCTACCTCATGAAAAGCACTGTTCCATGTTGTTCCTCTTCTGTGTCAGGTGGGTGTGGCAATAGGAAAAGCAGTCACGTTAAGGACGGAGGACTGAAGATCAATACTCCCACATGACTAGCTAACCTCTCTGACAAACAGGAAACTGCTGCCTTCCCTACTGGTAAAATGACCTCAACCACTCCATAGTGATTAATAGAAAAATTTTCACTTTGAGAATAGTAGGTAGACCTAAGACTCACTTTTACTAAGGGACCACCACCTTCACTGCCACAAACATCTCAGGAGTACAGAGGTGGACACATGATTCCTCTTTGCTCTTTGCAACTCAGCACTGAAGAAGAACAGCATATTTAGCTAAGATGTTGGAAGGTTGGGGTTGAGTGAGGACAAAAGGGAAAACAAACAAACATACCCAGAGAATACCATGAATTGAAATGGTAAGGGTTACAAAATGCTTTTTGTCCTCCAAGGCCAGCCAGTCCTGTCCCCTCTGAGCTCCTGGCCAGCCACTTTATAGTGGGCATGTTTTACATCAATTATCAGGAGTCTCCACCCTCTTTGAAGAATAGGATCAAGACAGTGAGGCCCAAAGGAATAAAAGTTTTTTCTTCTGCAGGCTGAAAGTCAGTTTTGGGTTCTTGTTTGGGGACCAGCTTCTTTCCCAGTTGTTCAACTCTGGCAATGCCCACGCCCATCAAGGGAGATCACGACAGTCCATGGTCTTCTCTGATCTATATAAACCAGTATCTTAGCTCTATATAAACACCGAACAACAACCCAACGACCGGTAAGAGTGAAAATATCAGAAAACTCCTTTATTACTGGGACTGTGAGAAAGTGACATTTGAAATTGCTGAGCTGTTGGGTCCTCATCTGTAAAAGAGAGAAAACACCAATTTCTCAGGCTGATTATCAGGATTAAGTGAGACTATGCCAGTGAAAATTCCACATGCTTATGTATCATGCTTGGATAAATCTCTATTATCTTGTAAATAAATGCTTTCCTTACTGCAGCTGGTAAACTTAACCAAAGTTTTGTTTTGCAAATTTTTATATGTCTATGGTTTGTCTTTGAAACTGGTGTGCTGGTTTCTTGAAGAGGGACCAGGGTACCTCTTGTGACCCTGCACTTTGTGCCACACACAATAAATACTTGATATATAGTTGTCCAATTTCTTTTCTCTGATTAACTTTGCCATTGCTGTTAGGAAAGGATCTGCACTTAAGATTTATAAGCACTGCTACTTGAAGTGTGCTGGGGCATCTGGAGGAATGAGAATCTGCTGTAACAGCTTTGCTCTCCCTCTTGACGGTATGACTCAGTCCTTTGCTGTCATCATTCCCATTAGCAGCCACTCCACATGACTCAAAGGGAGAGATGAAATGAAGTCTACTCGAGGCAACATAAAAGCAAAGATAATGTAATAAATTAAGACTTCTGCTAAAACTGCAAAGACAAGTGGTGATTCTTAGAAACATAGATGTTCGCTTTTTCCCAATTTATTCCAAGTACTCGTTCAGCTGGTCACTCATATTTTTTTTCCTTACAGAAGCTGTTTTCTGAATGAAAAGGCGGAGGTACCAGGGTAGTTTGGGTGAGTGATGTCACTCACTGCTATGTGTGATATGTTATGATAATGTCACTGCTATGTGTGTGTCTTCTGGAATATCCATTGGAAATTATGATGTTATTAGCCAAGAATCTCCTCCTAATGCAAGAATGTCATGTTTGGGGTAGGTCATCTTGTTTAAATTAGCAACACCCTGACAAAACTAAATTACTATATGAACGAAATTATTGCCAAGAGTGAGTATTTCTGGTTAATTTACACATAACTCATTCAAAAGATATATCGTTAATTTTTTAATTAAATGTACCAAAAACCACCTATCAATTTAAACTTGGAAAGAATACTAATACTCATTTGCTTTACCAAGGCTAAATCTTAATTGCTTTCTCTTCCATAGTGTTCTTTAATATGCAAAGAGAAAATTGAATCTTGCAGGCACAAGTAACATTCTAGAGAAGCCATTTTGTTTGTTTAGTTTTGCTTGTTTGAATTTTTTAACATTTATCCAGAAACTACCAACAACTGCTGTTCCGTTTTCTGTTTTCGAAGGATAATGGCTTTTTTTAAAAAAAGGGTATTAACACGAGTTGGTGATTTTCTCCTCTGTGCTGTCACTTTTCCTACATGATTGTGTTTCTAACAGTGTTTTGCAATTTTTTTTTTTGTCATTCCTCTACTCATGAAGGGGAGTGATCATATTTCATCCTTCTTGTATAGGCAGTGGCTGGTAGAGTCTCTGTCACTTTTCATCTGAAACTACCTGTAACAAGCTACGGGGAAGGAAAATGCCAGCCCCCTTCGATGCCTGAACTTGAGGCAGGAGGTTCAGGGCTTGATCAAGATGCTGCTGTAATAGGGACAGACTATAGGCGAGAATTTGGAAGAAGGAGCTGTGGAAATCCTAACTCCGAACTTGAAGGCTGTCATCCTTCCACTCCGTGGTTAGGCACTCAGAGAGTTCATTGGGAGAGAGTTCAAATGGCCACGGAGTTACAGGTGCGGGGTGAGGGTGGAGAAGTAAAAAGTTCTCGAATACTTGCACAGATAACAATAACCCTATTCCCTCAGAATTCAGCATGGTCACACACCCACAGAAGTGTGCTGTCATGCTCCTCCACGTCAGCCATGTTGGACTGGGCTACAGTTAATTGGAGGAGACAGGTGAGGGAAAGGAAAGGGACAGGAATATATCTAACCCAAGCTGAACCAATTCTTTTCTCCATCACAGGAGTCCGGAATTTGGATTCAGAGGCAGCATGTTAGTCTCCACAGTGGCTGGAAATGGGATGATGTAAATTTGGGAGCTCTGGGGCAGCCATCTTCTGCATACTGAGAAGCAGAGACAGCATGTAGGCATGGAACAAAAAACTAACAGTTGAGAAACTGAGAGAACAAATACTTTCTTGGATTCTGAACACTTTCCATTTCCTGGTTTTTAGCCCTTTTAGGAAGCCCAACTGCTCTTGGGTTCCATAAGGTATGTCTATCTCATTTCAGTAAATTGTCTCTTTTGGCTTATGCTATTTTAAGCTTGTGTTTTGACTAAGAAAAGAAGCATTCAGGGCCCCTACAGAACCTCTCAGAACTGAAGGACTGCAGCTTGATCCTTCCTCCTAGTTTTTGTTTTGTTTCGTCTTTCTTTTTAAGATTTATTTGTTCATTTGAGAGACAGACACACACACACACACACACACACACACACACACACACACGCACAAGTGGGGAGAGGGGCAGACAGAATCTCCAAGCAGACTCCCTGCTGAGCACAGGACCAGACACAGAGCTCAATCCCACAACCCAGGAGATCATGACCCAAGTGAAACAAAGAGTTGCATGCTCAAGTGACTGAGCCACCCTAGTTTTTGTTTTCTTTCAATTCTTTATTCTATATTAATTTGGCATTCATATAGTCAATTCAGAACCTGCCATTTTTGCATTTATTGTTTCCATAACTTTTCAAACCACTTTCTATTACCCTGGTATTTTCTAGAACGTTGTGAGTCTAGTGCACAATTCAAGTTCTTAGAGCTCATTACAAGCTCATTAACTACCCCAGGGGGTTGGAGTCTACTGCTGCTACTACTCTGAGGTCTCCCGTTATCTGTTAGAAGCTCAGGCTTAGGAGAATCCTGAAGCAGATACGAGTTTAGAATCTTTTCCCAAACCTGCTCTTCTCCCAAGAAAGTCCATAGTCAGGGTCAGTCCTTGGCAGGATTGAATCCTGTTTGTCTGTGAACTGAACTAGAAGTGGTAAATGATTATGTTTTTGTGAGGATAAGTGAAAATAATCAGATCCCATGAATTAGTGTTGGGATGAATTATCTAATTTTTTTTCTTTTAATGATGTGAAAGAAAATTAAATGAGGAGACCTTCAAGATTTTAGATGAACAAAATTCTTTTAGACAAGAAGTACCAAGTTGGAACATTGCAAACTTCAGGTCTGTAAGTCACAGCATGGTAATACCTCTGGGAATGTCTTTTTCCATTCTGAGGCTCTGAGCTCTCAGTTACAACTCAGGAAAGAGATCTAGAAATGTTTGGTCCTCAATGGAATTTGGCACTCTTCTAAATTGGGGTTCAAATGTGCTTATGTTTTTTTTTAGAGGCTAATAATTCATTCTACTTCTATGCCATGCCGTGCGCTAAATGCCTTCAATACATAGTCTCATTTAACTCATGGAACTATCCAGTGAATCAGGTGCAACTATCCCTATTTTATTCAGAAAAGTTAATCAACTTGTGTGAGTTTCCATGGTTTGTATGGTTTAAGAGACGCAAAGAGTTAAAACTAAGTGAATGATACTATATTCACCTATTCATCATTCAATAAATTTAAGTGCACACAATGTAGTAGACATAGTTTATAATTGATATTTGAATACATTAATGAATGAGACAAAAATGATCTCTGTCCTCATGTAGCTTACATTTTAATGAGAGCAGAAAAAACAAACAATAGATACATTATAAATTATATGGCATATTAAAAGGCGAGAAGTGCTACGGAAAAAGAAAAGAAAACCATAGTAGGTAAAGAGGAACAAGAGAGTGAGGGTAGTAGGAATGTGAGTAGCCATTCTTATATTGGGTGGTCAGAGTATGTTTCAACAAGAAAGTAACATTTGCTCAAAGATTTAGAGAAGTGGGAGTTACCCATGTAGATGTCTGGGGGGAAAGCAATTCAGGCACAAGTAAAAACAGTTCCAGGGTTCCTGGGTGGCTCAGTTGGTTAAGCAACTGCCTTTAGCTCAGGTCATGATCCTGGAGTCGCAGGGTCGAGTCCTGCATTGGGTTCCCAGCTCCATGGGGAGTCTGCTTCTCCCTCTGACCTTCTTCCCTCTCATGCTATGTCTCAGTCTCTCTCTCTCTCAAGTAAATAAATAAAATCTTAAAACAAAACGAAAGCACTTCCAAGTCTCAAAGGCAAGAATGTGCCTTTGTGTGTTCAAAGAAAAACAAAGATGGGGGGGTGGGGGAAGGGGCGGCCTGGAATGAAGTCAGAGAGCTAGGGGTTGAGTAGGTGCAGATCATGAAGCTCCCAGGAGGCCACTGTAAGGCTTTTTGGTTATACTTTGAGTGAAATGGAGAGATCGCTGCAAAGTCTGACAACTCTGCTTTTTCTGCTTTCAACATTTTTTCCCTAATATTCTGATGATGCTAACAGAGAGAGAAGACCAGATTGAAAGGAAGATTGTGACACAGACAATGGAAATCCTCTTTCCCATCTTTACCCACCCTATGCCTCTACCTTAGAAAAGTTCCAGCCCCCCCCAGTTTCAACAATTAGAACCTTATTTGGGCTTTTAAATCATCTTGAAATGTACTATCTTGGCACTATCAGTTTTGATGTCTTTTTGTGAATCCCTTACATAATAAGATTGATCTTTTTTCAATATCTAGATGAGATGTACTTTTTTTTATCTCTTAAATCTCATCTTTTATTACCAGTAAATCTGTTACAGGAGTGATATGTCCTTGAAGGGTAATACTCTATTTGTTATCTGGAAATAAGAGTGGTCACAGTCATATGAACTGTATTCCTAAATAATCAATCTTAAAAATGTTACATCAATAATCCCCTGCTTTACAATAGCTCTAAATATTGCATCTATAGTAATTTTAAAAGGGAAATAGAAAATTCTTCATAGCAGACAAAAGGTACCTATTCAATAAATATCTAATCCTTCTTGCTCTACTGATTACTGAGCCACAGTTCTCCATGTGTCTCTTATATTCCTGTTGGTTTTGAGAGCCCACACTGAGTACCTTTATTTTAGAGTAACTTGTCAAGGACGTTTGTAGTGAACTGCCTGAGAAGATATATTATCTCCCTCTGGAGCAAAGGGTGAGTTTGTTTACTATCTGTAAAATAAAGATGATATCTCCTGGGGCAAAGGTCAGGAAGGCTTGCTGCCCATTATAAAAGATTTTGGTTCCTTTCTCTTCTGTAACACATCCAGTGTATGTTTCAGTGTCAGTTTACTCTGTGAAAACTGGGGCTTGGAGAATCTGAAAAAAAAAAAAAAAGAAATGCTGATATTCCAGTTAAGGCTCTTGATAAGAGGAACAAACTGTCCTTCGTTTCTGATCTAGGAGTGTCATGTCTCTGCTAGCAACAGAGACAGGATAACTTGTTATCTTGCAAGTAGGGCAAAATCTCAGTGACATTCATTGTCCATGAAAATCATAATATAAATCTTAATTCATTTCAGAAGCATCATACATGTGCTTCATTTGTTACTTTTTTTGAAAGAAGGTAAAAAATATCTATTTAATGAAGGTAGGCACTTTCTTTTTTAGACCAACTACTCCCTCATACCAGGTGTATTAGTTGCATCTCTTGGTTGCAGGTGTCAGAAACTAACTTAATGAAAGAAAAAATGATTTATTTATATATCAAAGAAAGGTATGTCCAGAAAAGATATTGGGATAGGTCCTACAGGAATCAGTGGTTGAAGGACTAGAACTGAATGTGCGTCATGCCAGGATTTTGTGTATTCTCTTTCTGTGTTGTGCAGTGCTCTCCTCCTTTCTATGTCAGAAGGACCATTTTCAATGGCACTAGCTTAGTGACCTGAGAAAAAGGAGAATTTGTTTGTTCTTATTCATCTTTGGACATGTCGTAATGTGCATTCCTGTAGCCAGGGCAGGTCATCGTAAATCCCTGAAATGCTAGAGTTGTGATTGACTGAAGGAAGAGATGCTGAGCCAAAAAAATAACTTCTATCCACCATGAGAGTGAGTTTACTGCCTGTGAGTTAAATGTAATTGAGCTTTGCCTGGAAATATCTATGTAAAGCCTAACAGCTCTGTATACTAGCAATTGCAAGTTATTTGAGAATGATAAAGGACTTCAGGGCACTGAAATTTCACACAGTATTAATAGAGTAATTTACTATGCAAGACTTTTTCATTTTAGCTTTCAGAGTGTAGTGTCTAGTTATTTGAAAACTTCCTAAGGGCAGCAGATAAATATTATTATGCCTATTTTATTTTATGGATGAATTACCTGGATTATAAAGAATTTAGTAACCCATAAAAAGACCACACGGCAAATCAGAGAAAAACAGGGGATGAGTATCCATAATTTCTAGTTTCTGATGCTGTACTTATTCAGTTAGAGCAGAAATCTTTGCTTTAGAATGCTGAAGTTTAAGAACAAAGTCTCAGAAATCCATACAGTGCCTCTCCTTTCCTGGTATAGTAATTCCTCCTCCTCCCCTTCCCCATCCCCCACTCCTTCCCTTTCTCCTCCTCCCCTTCTCTTCTCCCACCTCTTCCCCCCTCCCCCTCCCCCTCCCCTCCCCCTGGTCACCTTTTTTTTTTTTAATGATCCGGCCACCACCGAATTTTACCTTTTTTCCCTACGCGACCCCCCCGAGACTACCCTT